>CM035422.1:54752172-54827172 GCA_020310875.1 Ceratopteris richardii
TTGATTCGGTGACATTGGAACCAAATCCCTAGTTTCCATCTCCTTCAATGCATCTATTTCTTCTTTCATGGCCTTTTTCCAATAAGGGTTTCCCTTTGCCTCTTCATAGGTTGATGGTTCTTCTAAAATTGGATCTTTTTCCAAGTAGATTGAATGCTTCGTAACAAATGTGGAATCATATCCATACCTTTCTAGTTGTTTCTTCTCTCTTGCTGATCTTCTAGGTGCTTGTTTGGAGCATTCTCAAACCTCTTGCATCTTTGCTTTGCCTCTTGACTTCCATAGTTTGTAATCCTTTTCTCTTTCATCTTGTTCATCATCTCTATCACGTCTTGGATCCTGGACCTTTGTATCATGCTTGCTTCCTAATTGATGAGAATTTGAACCAAGATCATATGGTAGAGTTACCTTTTGTTTGTCTTCGTCATACCAAGACCTGTGTTCTTCAAATACATCTCTACTTGTAGTGAATTGCTTGGTTGAAGGATTATAGAACCTGTAACCCATCTAAGTTGAATCATATCCAATTGAATCTGCCTTTGTTGCCCTTTCACCTAGCTTGCCTCTTATTTGTGATGGTACATGAACATAAGCTAAACAACCAAAAACCTTGCAATGTCCAAGACTAGGTTTTCTTCCATGCCATGCTTCATAAGGATTCATACCTTGAAGTGATTTGGATGGTAGTCTATTGACAAGGTAAACAGCAGTTGAAATAGCTTCTACCCATAGATAATGTAGCAACTTCTTCTCTTCAAGCATTGTTTGGGCTGATCCAACCAATGTCTTGTTTCTCCTCTCTACAATTCCATTTAGTTGATGAGAGTACCTGGTAGTCACTTCCCTTTTGATACCTTTATCTTGCAAGAACTCATCAAACTCTTTGGAGAAGTATTCTCCCCCTCCATCATATGTGAGCTTCTTGAGTGATCTACCTGTTTGATTCTCCACATGTGCGATATACTTTTTGAAGCAATCAAACACTTCAGTTTTACTCTTGATAAAGTAAAGAACAATCCATCTACTATGGTCGTCAATAAATGAGACATAATACCTTGATCCTGCTAATGAAGGTTCTTGACTTGGTCCCCATACATCTGTATGTACTAAGTCCAATAAGTTGTTATGGATGTAGCCTTTGTGGTTGAATGGTTTTCTTTGTGCCTTCCCAATTTGACATGCATCACACCTTTTGGTCATGTGTTGCTTTGATATGTTTGGCAGTCCTAGAGCACTTTGATCCCTGCATATATCCTTCAAGGTTCTTTCATTCACATGAGCAAGTCTCTTATGCCACACTTCAAGCTCACTTAGGGTTTGAGACCCAAAAGTGAATAGAGCTATGTTCCTGGTTTCTCCTACTTCAAAAGTAAAGAGCCTACTATGCTTCTCACCTCTGGCTATCTTCTTGAAGCCTTGACATGGATCTTCCACAAAAGCTCCATGTTGGGTGAACCTAACTTGCAAGCATTTTTCAACTATTTGGCCTACACTTATTAGGTTTTTAGTGATAGTGGGTACATAGAGAACCTTACTCAGAATGTTTGTCCTGCCATTGGAAGCTTTGACATTACCAATCTTCTCCACATTGTGCTTTGTGTCATCCCTTGTTTGCACTTCATGTTTATGCTTTGGACTTTCCAAGTTAGATAGAAGATCAATGTTGCCTGCAACATGATTCGAACATCTTGAATCTATGTAGAACAAATGATCATCTTCTTTACCTTCTTTGTGGCTTAGATTCATATGAAGCAATGAGTCTTCATGTAGTTGATCATCTGAATAATTGTTGTAGTCCCTTCTATTATAGCATCTATTACTATTGTTGAAGTTGTGTCCACCTCTGCCTCTATTGTTGCCATATCCACCTCTTCCACTTCCTTTCTCGGTCTTCCCATTGAACCAGCAATTTTGAGTGGTGTGGTTGGTCTTATCGCAGATGGCACAAGGTTGAACATTCTGACCTTTGCCTTTGTCTTGCTTTGGTCCTATCTTCTTCCCTTTCTACTTGCTCTTTCTTGTGAAGTTGGCTTAGGAAGTCTCTTCTTCATCTTCTTCCTTCTTCTTGCCTTCCTACTTCTTATCCTTCTTATCTGCATATAGAGCACTAGTTGAATTACCATGATAGGAGTTACCTTCCTTTATGCTATTGTTGGCTTCTTGATTGAAGAGTTTTTTAAGAAAGATGTTGAAGTCTGGAGTTTGCACATCCATGATGAGATCATAAGCCTTCGCGAAGGATTGCCATTGCTTATCACTTTCAATGCCATTGAGAATTTGCCTCATGATAGCCTCTTCTTCAATCAGCTCTCTAATGGATTCTAACTAATCTGCAACCTCCTTGACCTTGGTAACAAACTCTGTGATAGTTTGTTTAGGTGTCTTCTTTATTTGGTTGAACTCGTTCCAAAGATGATTCTTTCTTGCTTTGGTACTAGTAGAAAACAAAGTCTCGAGGGCATCCCAAGTCTCTTGAGGTGTCTTGCATCCTTTAACATGTGGTAATAGAAAGTTAGAGATAGATTTTAGTATGTACGACCTTGATTGAGCATCCCTTGCGCACCAACGTGTGAGCTTATCTGTCTCCTCTTGTGTAGGTCCTCCTTTGGATCTTGGAATAGACATATCTTCATCACCTACTACAATTCCATAAAGATTTCTACCTTGCAAATAGGCCTTCAATATGATTTTCCAAGCCACATAGTTGTGTCAATCAAGCTTCTCGATCATTGGGGGAAAGCCATCACCCATCTTGATCTAGCTTTGATACCACTGAAAGAACTTGGAGAAGCTTGTAGAAGGTAGAAAAGTACGTTTTGAAGCAACGAAGTTTGGTCAAGCCAACCGGCACAAGACCAGCCCTTGATCTTATGGAGACTCAAATAGATCTTATAGGCATGCGATAAGTGCAAAGGAATGCACTATGTACTTTGGAGCATCAAGGAGAAAGAGTCCACACAAAACAGATAGGTTCACGGGTCGACTAGCTCAAAAAACTTACTATCTATGGAAGAGACAATGAACTTCAAATGCCCGTAGCGACCAACATGATTACAATTAGAAAAAATCCTTTTATGGTAGTGATACACATAGGGTTGAGTGTATATAATGCACAAAGTATAAAGAATGGGAAAAATATTGTATATAATGCACAAAGTATAAAGAATGGGAAAAATATTCTATAGGAATGAATCAGACATTCACCAATGGTACTTCCTATTTTTCAAGAATACGCAAAGATTGACCCCGAGACAAGTGAGATTTGAATTCAAATGAAGGTGGGAATGGTTGTTGGATGGACTCAATTCACTTTCCTACAATCTAGGAAAAGTGAAGATCTAGTTTGATCTACTTTTAGGTGATTGAATGCAAATCAACCACCACAAATTCGTGAGATTTATGCTCTATCTTTCTACTTTTACATGTCTAAAGCTCAAGGCTCTTACAATGGTAAAAGGTCCATGAAAAATCTTTTTTTTTAAATACAATAAGTGAGCATAAGAAAAAAAAACTCTCCAACAGATATTCTTTCGCCGCGATAGCCTTTGTTATAGATCAAATCCACCTCAAGCATAGTGTAAGCTTGATGTTCCAACACAGATTGTAGAGTCCATCATGTGTTTCATGTTAGTAAACTTAGAAAGTATATTTCTAGGGAGGATAATCTAATAGAGGGTATTGTTTCTTTGCAAGAAAGTGATAGTAGAGATTGTTCTCTAGATAGGATACTAGATAGGAGACAATGGTTGAGGAACCATGTAATCTAGGAATATCTAGTAGGCTAGAGAGGATTACCGCTTGTTGACTCTACTTGAGAATTAGAAGCTCTAGTTTGGAAGTACTTCCCCTCATTGATCATTGATGACAATGATCTTTAGAAGGGGGAGAGCGTGCTAGACAATGGTCCACAAGGACCATTCCATGTGTGTGTGGGACAAGGGCCAGCCATAGCCAAGGTCCCAAGCTCAAGGGATGGTATTCATTAGTAATGGGGAAATGGCCACATGGTGGCACTAGACCATTCTAGATCATTGCTATTTTTTATAATACAAGAGGATATAAAAGGATGGGAGGAGAGTTGCACACACAACATTTGCAAGACTTATTTTTAGCTTTCCTCACATCTACAAGTGCACATATGCTACAAACAATAGTCATTCTCCACGTAGGTGCAAAGGTCTCATCAAAATCAATGCCTTTTCTTGAGCATAACCTTTTGCAACAATCCTAGCCTTATACCTATCAACTATTCCATCAGGCTTATGCTTCAACTTGTATATCCCATTAGTGTCAATCGCCTTCTTGCCAAGAGAAAAGTAAAATAAAGACCAAGTACCATTTTTCATAATAGCATCATATTTTGATTGCATAGCAGCCATCCAATATTTAGAATTTTGTGCTTCATCAACTGAAATAGGCTCATTCTCATCTCAAAGACTAGAGGTAGCCATAGTATAGCAATCTGATCCAAAAGAAGCACTATGAGAGCCTCAACGAGTATGATATGAAAAAGGTGCATCTAATTTGCTATCTCGCAAAGTTTGCACCATCCATTTAAGCATAGTTTTTGTCTCCTCTATATCAGTTCTCTCATCAATAAGTGCATCATGTAAATCTACATCAGAAATGAAATTATCTACATCATCATGTGAGACATGTAAAGGCTGAGAAATCACCTCATTTTGCCTATCACTAGAATGTCCACCTATAGAAAAAGCAGCAAAGTATCATACACATCTTTGGAGCTACTTGATGTCTCCTTAGTACATGAAAGTAATGGTTGAATAGCATCTTCCACAAAAAAAACATCACAACTAACCAAAATGTGTTTAGTCTATGGATGATGCAAACAATAGCCTTTGCTTTTAGAATTGTATCCAACAAAAATACATTTCACTACTTTATCATCTAATTATCTGCATTGTTTTTCAGGCAGTAATGCATATGCCAGACAACCAAAGACATGCAGGTGAGCAACAGATGGTTTGTGACCATGCCAAGCCTCATATGGAGTGATTGACTACAATGCTTTAGTGGGACACCTATTAAGTACATATGCTACACACATAATAGCCTCAAGCCATGAAATATGTGTTAAAGCATGACCCTTGACCATACACCTCGCCATCTCCATGAGTGATATGTTCTTCATTTCATAAGCTCCATTCTATTGAGGTGTATATAGCACTATATAATGATGTTTTATCTCATGTTCTGCTAGAAATGCATTAAAATGAGAAGATATATATCCCCCCCTCCTCGCCCGGATTAGAACAAAGGGTGCCCATTTTACATTATGAAAATTTTTTAGCCAAAAACAAAAACTACTTGAAGCACATACACACTTCAGACTTTGATTTCAATGGATATACCAATGCATGCCTGGAAACAAGATAAATGAAAGTCACAAAGTAAAGGTAGTTTCCAAAAGAAGGTCTTTGCATAGTACTACAAACATCATTGTGAACGAGCTGCAATTTTTTAGTACCGGATACTGAACCATCTTTTGGGAAGGAGGAACATTGCATTTGGCCCAAAATACAACCTTCCTAGACATGTTTACTAGGTGCCTCAAGTTTGGGCAGAGAGGACACCATTTCATATTTCTATAGGTGTAGCAAAGTAGTAAAATTTAGATGACCAAAGCGTGCATGCCAAAGCTTTGCATCTAACATAGCCTGAGAATCTTGAACTGCACATGTTGAATCATTCACAGATTTTGCATAATCTATGAGCTTATACAACCCACAACATAAAATACCAAAAGAAATAATGATGTCACCATTTGACATCTCAGGAAGTGTACATCTGTCATCATTAAAAAATGTTACAACCAAGCCGATCATGACTAATGTCAAAACTGATAATAGGTTTTTCTTGATCCTTGGAACAAATAGAGTATCTGACAATGTAAAAGAACTACCATCAACAATAGTCAAAATGATCTTACTAACACCCAAGATAGGATAAGAGGATTTGTTGGTACATGTGACAATATTCCCTATAGGGGGAGGATCAAGTAAAGTGAAGAAACTACATTGCAAGGTAATATGTTTGGTTGCTCCACTATCAAAGTACCGAACATCTGAGTCTAGTGTAGGCATACACTGTTCATGAGAAGATGGGTCATAACTGCAAATAGTAGTAAATGTCCATTCTTCATTATGAACAAGATTTGTATACTCTGATTTGGGTGTAGAGGCTTCTACAACAACCATTCCATCCTCTTTTTTCTTTGCCTATTTTGTAGCCTATTTGGGACAATCTTTATGACATGATCATTTCCTTTATAGATTTTGCAAAAGAAATTCTTCTTTTCTATTTTCTTCTCTTCTCTGTCATATTCCTTCTTGATTGTGTAGGGTTAGCATATTTTTGCTTACTAATAGATGAGTGCCATTTACCTTTGCCCTTCAGACTAGCTAGGAAACCTTGATCTCCAACATACATAATGAATTTGTTTTGCCTAGATTGATCTTCTTGCAGCTGAGCAAAGACTAACTCCTCAAATGTTAAGTCATTTGGATTGCCTTTCATCATCAATCAAGGAGTAGAAGAAAAACTTTGATATGAATGTGGAAGACCATTCTGAACATTTTGAGGCAAGACTTCATCAACAAAAATCAACTACTCCTTCAAATCTTTGATCTTTCTCAAAAAACTATCCATGGCATCTCCTTCATTCATGTGCTCACTCTCCAATGTTTTTCGGAGGTAAGCAACACGATCCTCATTCCTTGCTTGGTATAAAGTGGTAAGTATATCCCAAGCATCATTTGCTATTTTGCAAGAGTGAATGTGAGGAATAGTGGTATGTTTCATAGACAAGGCTATCAATGCATGTTCTTGAGCATCTCTGCCATCCCAACAAAGTTACTCAACAATAGGTGTAGTAAGAAATGTAGCATGAACATCAACCTGAAGAATATCTCCATCTTCAATGCTATCTGCAACAACTTCAATAATTGTATTTGTAGGTGTAATGGGATGTTTCTCAACACCCTGCACAATATTCCACACTCCTTTTGCAACCAATACATGACACATCATATAAGCCCATAATGGGTAATTGGTACCATCGAAATTATCCTCAATAGCCAACATACAGAATACATCACTGCTTTCAACCATGGCCATTGTCTAAAATACTCTGATGTAGAAAAATGATTGTATTTGAAAAGTTTGAACGGATTTACCTTGTCAAGTTCTACTAAACTTGTAGCAAACTTCATGGAGCTTATACTGAAAAACTAAAACCTATATATATCTTTGGCACAAAAAGATAAAATTGCCTACATAGGTGCTGTGATAGTTTGTTTGGAGGCCGAAATGAGCTCTGATCTCAATTTCATCACCATAGAGTGAAGATGTTTTGAACTCCTAAATTTTCTAAGTATGCTCACCAAATCTCGTGAGATTTTGAGACTGTGACTGGAGGGGTGTTGAGCACAACACACATGTATTCCCAAGAGAATACATGAGTTTCAAATATTATAAGACCGTTGAGAGCATTTTTGAACAACTTGTTCGAGTATCAAATATGTATCTATTTCACAAGGTGTTTGATTTACAATTGTATTGCATGTATAAGAATGCCTATTCTTTGCACAAATCCATCTAAGAAGTCAAAGGACCATTGTATTGGACAAAACGTTTTCCAATTCCTATAATGGTTGACTCCATAGCTTTTAAAGAACTAGGTAAGTCCCTTGCATATTCCAAATTACATGATACAATGTATCATAAAAAATAATGGTATTACATTCATACAAATCATGAAATATTTTCCAAAATATCTTTTTGTAAAGATTTGGAAGCTAGATGACCCTTCCCTTATCAACTATCTTAAACAAAAAATAATTCATTTCAAGAATTAACACTCTTCTTTCATCTCTTGAGAATGAAGAAAGCCTTTTCTTTTTTGTTAAAGACTTGTCTATATGTAAAGATGAGCATTTCATGTCAACGCCAACTTTGTGTTTTCCTTTCTAATCTCAATGCAAATGAACATATATTTTTTCACACAAAAAACACGACTAATTAGACTTATAAAGTCATATCTAAAAGTAGTCTAATTCAAAAAATCAACTTTTTATCATTTCTATCAATATCCAAAACTCAAAATGAATTAAAATTGATGAAAATTAAAAAAATGCATTCGATGATTTAAAATGCATGATTTTATATTCAACAAATTCTATATTAATGCTAAACTATGAAATAATAAGAGTCGTTTTCAATTAATATTAAAATATACATTTTTATTAGAGTCATTTTTAAATTATAAATAAGGAAATAAGTACAAGGAAGTTATATCGAATTAGAAAGAAAATTCACAACCTTTCTGCCCTTTCATGAGAAGGCCATCCACATTTCTTGTACTTATTTCCTTGTTTATAATTTAAATTTTGTTTCTGAAAAAAAGAACCTCTCATAAGAATATAAAATAGCATTTAAAAAACAATCATGGATAATATTTTGAGACAATTTCAAAATTCTACCTTGCCATGAATGATTTCCTTTATCATGCAAAAGAAAACTTATATAAATATTTGATGGTAGATATAAGAAAAAACATGAATATATTTTAGAAAGAATTTTTCTTCCTAGTTATAAATCTAAAATATGTCTTTTGTAACCTCCCTATGTATGCTTTTATTGCAACTCCACTTATAAAATGACTCTAGGTTGAGATATTATAGATCTTGTCCTTTATACAAAAAGGAAATGTTTTGTAACAAGCAATTGATTTGATGGAAAGAAAATAGACTGAAATCTTTCTCAATAATGAATTTTCCTTTTCTTAACCTTCATATGTAAAATATAAGTCTTAATACGATTAATGTTGATACATTTATTTTTATTCTTTCTTATCCATTTGTGAATGAAGTTTCTAAACTTAGCATACAAATGGAGTATTAAAGTATGAGTTGATTGTTTAGTCATTGTCGATGTTTGTGAGTGAGGCTTGTATTATCAAATTAAAGTCAATATTCAAAATTTTCATCATTATCCAAGACAATCTAGATCAGAATGTATGAATGAAGTACTATTGTAGCATGTTTCACCCAATTAGGGATGGGCAGAGAAGGCAATTTAAAAGCACAATCTAGCCACTATAGATGGCCCCCTTCAACACAACACCTTAATTTCTCATTATCAAAAGAACACTTTGCTTTGTAATTATGTAACTTCTAGAAGTCTCAATTCTATTTTTGTAATGCTTGGGCAAACACAATCTTTAGCATATAAGTTTTTTCTATCAAAAGTATGCTCAATGTCGAAAACAAGAAGAAGGAATTAAGGATTTATCATATTAGCCCACATCATATCAAGGTGAACAAAGTTGAGAAATATGTATTTCCAATAAGTCATCTATCCTCTTTTACTGCATATTTTATTTCCTTTTCTAACAATTATAAAAAACAATAAAGAATGTTGTCTTTGTAGAGATTCAGAGAAAATGAAAAAGATAGATATGCATAGTTACACGGATATGGATTTTAGACGTAGTACACATTAAGTAATTTTGCAAGGAAGAAGGGCAATGAAAGGTGAAGCAATTTTATGGATTTGGCACCAAATTTATATTATAAAATGCAATAATATTGTGAATATTGCAACTGTAAGAAACATGATGAGAATCTTAGAAAGAGCAATAAAGATACCGAAGTTACATTTGATGATTGGAAATTTGAAAAATATTTAGTTAAATAGAGTGGCTTCACTTAGCTCAAAGTATTCTTCTTACGAACCATCTAGCTAAAACCAAATCTTCTTGGTAATGCTAGAATAACTTCTCAATGACTTTCAAAATTTACAGGTTTTGTCCACAACTCAAATATGATTCGATGCTCGACTATTACCGAATGACCTATAAATCTCAGAATTTTATAATTTTATCATCTCGTTCATAAGAATAGTGCATGGTTTTATTTATTAAATTCAACATAATGACCATTGTAATATGTATGGGTATGTGTGTGTGTGTTTTTTTTTCCTTTTGAAAGAAATTTTGGAATATAATAAAGTCTAATTTGAAAGTACAAGTGAAGGCGGGCTTAGTACCCAATATGGAAATTGCTTGAATTAATTTGAAAGTACAAGTGAAGGCGGGCTTAGTACCCCATATGGAAACTGCTTGTATCCCACAAGCAAAGGTTAGATGCCAGGAATGGCCAAGATAACAAAGGTTAAAGGCCCAATAGGGTAGAGCTTGGGAGGGGAGGGCCCTAAGGCCCTGCATTGAAACTGATTTAAATGGGCTTGAAGGCTAGAAACAAAGTCCACCTCACCCAGAAGTTGTGCATATGGTGCCCGAAGGCCGAAGTTCACAAGCCCTAACGCCCACATTTCCATCCTACCCAGTCAACAATTTATTTCAGAAAACTGAAGTTAGAGATTCAAATTAAGTACCATAAATATTACGTAATGAAGCATATCTTCTTTGCTCTATGGAAGTATGACCTCTCTCCTCAAAAAGCCGTTCTGAAGACTACTGATACAAACGTAAGATCCCTAACATCACTTTGTGATTGCCTCATATTTGTAGAGCCAAAAAAAAAAAATGCACAGATTGTTACACTACAGACCTCATTGCTTAGCCATATCTAGCACCTTGAAATTAAACAAAGTACTGTAAATCACGACGCTTTAGGCAGAAAATATATAAACATAATTGAACATATCATTCTAATCACCAAAAGGAGCTAAGAGCTACATTATATTCTTAAACAGCTGAGGAAATACATATGTACATCGTGAGAGTCTAGCAGTTAGGTTACAGTAAGAAACATTTGCGGAATTGAGTTTTCTGGTGTATGGGATATGGTGTTCGAGCATTAATAGGGAATTATATGTTGCGATATTCATATGTACATCCATTGTTTTCTGCTACTTTTTAATGGTTCTGATATCTGCACAATCTAGGTAATTAATGGTGGATTGCGTAAACGAAAAGATTCTTGCTTCTGATATCTGCACAATCTAGGTAATGAAATGCTTCTGCTGCGTTTTTCCGGCACTAATTATCTGGATAGAGACTCTGATAGCTCGCTTTTTGGATGTCAATGTCTTCCCATTCTCCTGTGCCTGCGGATTGCAAATCAAGATGGAGAATAATGTCAGCTCAATGCATCAGAAATATATCTGTCGTTGCCCTAGAAATACATCTGTCATTGAAAATAATGTCAGCCTCAAGGATGTTAATCTGAACAGAAAGTGCAAAGAGCAAGGAAGTACTTTTTCTGAGAGTCATGGCTATCACAGCATCGTTCTGCACCTGCATTTGTAAAACCGTTTTCATTTCGTCAGTCGAAACTATTCCAGTTCTAGTTTCCGTTTTCGTTCAAAATATAGAAAGTTTCGATTAGACTAAGGAGATGTATCTGTGGATAACGCTGTCTGAGAGAGAGAGAGAGAGAGAGAGAGGTTTACCTTCTGCTCCACGAGCGTCCTAGCATCGTCTAATACTTGCTGTGTGGCCAGAAGGATGAGCCGCTGAGAATGGATCGGGTAATCACTTAGAGTCTGCAGCTTCGCCTTTACCTCCAGCACCGTCTCCGTAGGATCACAGTGTACAAAGTACGTGCTCTTCTTTCTCTTCACGCGAATAAAAATCATCTTGATATTTTCTGCAATCCGAAGGCGCTGCTCTTGTTATAAAATGAGAGAGACGGACAGACGAAAAGAGAGGTAACAAAGAAACACAGAAAGAGAAAGACTACTAACGGTATCAAGGAAAGACGTAGACGCCTCCTGCTCGCTAGAAGGAGAACAGAAGCGTCTTTCTCAGAGCCTTTCTTGCTGCGTCCTAGCTATGTAAAGCCGCCAGCTGCTTTCCCGTTTACCCTCTGCAGAATCTTGGTTTCCGCCTCCCTTGGAATGTTTGCAGTTGAGGGACGGAAGTTGCTGTTATGCGTATGGCTTCACTGGTTTTATACAGCCATTAAAGTAAGGACAGCCACCACCCAGGAGTCTACTCTAGTAAGGAATCCCGTCCCCTGCGTTCTATGTGTGTCTGTGTGTGTGTGTGTAGAGAGAGAGAGAGAGCATGATTTGAATCATATTATGAAGAACTGATTATTAGATCCCTGTACCTTTTGAGATCGAATATAATGTGCCATATATCGAATATTAGATGTTGTGAAAAGACAGTCCTTAGGGAAGGTGAAGGACTTTGATCCACATTTGCATACATTTGCATAGAGCTTAATCTATGTGTAACATTTGCATACAGCTTAATTTATGTGTAAAATCTATCCAGTGCATTCTTTAGCATACAGAAAGGTGCAAGGAAAACCAAAGCTGTTCAAGAAAAACAGCTTAGGACTCATGTAGTTGAGAATGTGGATCAGGGAAAAAAAACTGATATCAAATATTAAAAGGTTGAAGGCTTCATGTTGATAGTTATTCTGCAAGGAAAAGGGAGATAAAAGGAAGGTATTAATGCAGATATGTTGTTGAAAGACTCCAACAATTTAGACTTCCTGAAAGCAGCTACATTACTGGAGAAGAAAGCAGCTCAACAAAACATCTAGAAGTAGGAAGTCAAGAGAAAGATGTACCCAAGAAAGAGATGTAGAACAGTGAAAGCATGACCATGTGCACTATTATGCTACAGAACCTAACTAGAAAGAAGGGGTATAAGGACACCTAATTAGAGGATAGGTAAACCCCTACAAAAATTCAACACGAAGAAACCATGAATGGCTACTGCAAAAGCACAAGAAACTTGGATTTGGCTACTCAGACTAGCTAGCAATGGAGTACAGAGAAACACCATGGATACTGGAGTTTCTCCTTCTTGACATAGCTGATACTACTTGATTGCGGAGTTCATACAAAAATACTGACATGAATTGGGGATCTTTCACCATAGAGTCAATCTATGCCACCAACTGCAAGAAAAAGAAAGGAATGCTTCAATCATATGGAAATCCTACATACTGTGGCAGCATAATAGGAGAACTCAATCTGGTAAAGAGCATGGAAGATAGAATAAGAAGGGTGATTGCATACACAAAACAAAGGAGAACATGCTGAAGCATCACACTTCTCATCACGAAACAAAGTAGAACATGCTGAAGCATCACACTTCTCAGATAGTGATGAGCTCTTTTCAAGGACATATTAAAAGAAACTGCAATTTTACTAATTGTGAAAATGATCTCAACTCAAAGAAATAATTGAAAAATTATCCATATTTATGAGATAGTGAAATTTTATAACGTTTATGTAAAATTGAAAACGCACACACACACAAAGACATACAGACGCAATTATTTATGACCGAAACAGAATTCCGAAGGAGATTCCACCCTCTTCAATCTTCTAATCTGCGAGAAATGGATCTGAACAAATCTATGCAAAATGTTGTCGTAGGCCACTGTTTGGGTGGTTGAACCTCTCACCTCTTGAGGCGGGGCGAGGGTTCAACCCCCGCCAGAAACATGTAAGGGACATGTGTATCATGGAAAGATGTAGCATGCGGCTGATGTGCCACAGTTTGTCTAACCTCGCGGTAGTTGTAAACTCTTGTTCTTGTGGGATAAGGGGGGTCCCATGGGTACTATGCCCTTCCTTGTACAGTTGCAATTTCAAAGTTAAAGTCCGAGGTAGTAAGCCTCAGCTGAACCTCCATTAAAAAAAAAGAATCTATGGAAAACGGATCTAGAAAATATTATAAAGGATGGAGATTATATCCCATAATTGCTCCGAACCTTTGAGAGAGAGACACGAAAGTTCTTGCTGGTCGATGAAAGCGCGGTTTAAAAGAACAAGCACAAAAGAGAAACGAGAGATACGTATGTGAACTATTGATTGAAGCCATGAGAGGAGAACTAGTATCTTTACAGAAAAGGAGTTCTAAATATCTACAACGGTTCATGACAGAGTTTTGGGCTAATCATCTTATATATAGTATAAAAGAAAAGGTAGAATTTTACGCATGTCGCTCCATTTTTTTTGAAATCAGATGGTTTAAAATGCAAATTTCAGAAGGAGATGTTATATATTTCGGTGGGGATGTGTGTGAACACATTTAAGACCGTCGGGGAACTTTTTTCTCTCTTTAGGAGGTTTTTCTTGTCAGCTTGTGTATACTCCTATAACCCTAATGGGTTACTTGTCTTTGTAAAGTCACTTGCTAATTCATTCAATGTTTTGTTTTGCTCCAAGCTTCTTCCTTGTGTTGTTCATGTGCTTTTGCAGACCTCAAACTCCAACAATTGGTATTAGAGCAAGTCGACAATTCATCTAGCGCATCGTCAATGGCTCCCGGTCATAGTCTCTGAACTACATGAAAATTGGTGAGCATACTTAGGGCGATTAGGAGTTCAAAAGAGCTTCTGTTTGTGGCATCGAAATTGAGTTGAGCTCCTTTCAGTCTCCAAACACATTATCTCTATGCTTGTGTAGGCAACTTTGTCCTTTTATGCCAAACACATATACAGGTTTTGGTTTGCCAGTATAGGTGACTCGAAGTCTACTAAATGGATTATTAGAATTTGGTAGGCTGGTTCTGTTCAACTTTTTGAGATACCTTTTTATTTATCACGGTATTTAATCAATGGCCATGGCTGAAAGCAATGATGTATTTCGTATGTTGGTCATTGAGGATAGATTGTATGGTATTAATTATCCATTGTGGACATATAAATGATGTGTCATGTATTGGTAACAAAAGGACTTTGAAATAGTGTGTAGGGTGTTGAAAAACCTCCTACTACTCCTACAAATGTAGTTACCAAAGGTGATCATGTAGATAGTGTTGAAGATGATCATCTTCAAATTATTGATCATGTTCGAGTTCCTACTACAACTACCATAGAGCAACTTCATTGGGATGGTAGAGATACTCACGAATGTGGATTGAGGGTTTTCTCTATCAAACATATCAATATCACTCACATTGACTCCTACAAAAGAGCAAAGGATGCTTGGGATACACTTTACCACTTTATAACAGGAAAGAAATGAGACTCCTATTGCTTACCTCCAAAAACTGTTAGAGAGTGAGCATATGAATGAAGGAGATTTTGTGGACACATTTTTGACAAAGAGAAAAGATTTGAAGGAGTAGTTGAAAATTTGCTAGTGAAGTCTTGCTAGATAGTTCACTTGTGTAGACTGTTCTTAACAAGCTTCCAGATTCATATAAGAGTTTTACTTCTAATCTTTCATTGATGATGAAATGAAATCCAAATGACTTAACATTTTAGGAGTAAGTCTCTACTTTGTTGCAAGAAGATCAGTCCAGGTAAAATAGGTCCATTTTCATGTTGCAGATAAAGCTTTTCTAGCTAGTTGGAAGGAAAAAGGCAAATGGAGCTCACCTACTAGTAAGTAGAAATCTGCTAATGTTGCACAATTGAAGAATGATGACAAATATGAGAAGAAAATAGAAAAGCGCAATCAATTTCGCAAATATTATAAGGGAAATTATCATTTCATAAAGATTTGTCTGAAACTAGATACGAAAGAGGCAAAGAAGAAAGAGGCTAGAATGGTTATTACAGAGGCCTCTACACCTAAAATAGAGTCTCCTAATCTTGTTCAGAATGAAGAATGGTTATAAAATTTCTTGATGACAAATTGTTGGAACTCAAGGTGCAAGCATGGAAGCACATCAAAAAGAAGGACACACAAGAAGAAGGAGAACATAGGAGTTCCAAGAAGTGTATGTCAAATTTTCAGAAGAAATCCCTATAAAATAGTGATTTTCATCACTAGAAACCATTGTAAATATCATTTCACCTTTTTGTAGCTCCATTTTGTGCAAGCCGAGGAGTCCTCAAGCTTGAGGAGCATTAGAAGTATCATCCTATCAATTTTCATATTTTTAGACTTTGTTTGAGCCTTCAAATAAGCCCTAGAACCTAATTTTTTAACCAGGCCAGATACTAGGTCTGGACAGGGCCAAAACTAGTTTAAAAACTACAAAAAGAGCTAGAGAGCTCATTTTTGAGGTTAGCTTGTCAGAGAATAGAGCTTCTGTAAGATAACTCTTGTGTAATCAAAGTCCTTCCATTGTTCCTCTCTTTGATCTTGCCTTGTGTGTGTGTGTGTGCATGTTTGTGTGCTTTCACTCACCCACTTGTGCCTTCACTTGTTCATGGTCTTCATACCGGTCCTCACGTCTCCGCGGATTGACAAGTAAAGGAGGTGGTGCTTACACTTGAGCTACACTAAATTTTGGCGCTGTTGCCAGGGAGAGAGCTTCGAGGACGAGCGTTGTGATGGTAAGATCGTAGATTTGCGATGTTGGAAGGTAAAAAAACTATCATTTCTATTCATTTTCTAATTTTTCTTCTTCATCTTCATCATCATCACCATCACCGTCTTCATCCATCTTCTTCTTCATAGAAATTTCTCGTTTCCTAGTGCATTTTCACCATTTTCATACCCTTTTTCATGCATTATTGTGCGAGAAGGAGTTAGGAAGTGGAAAGGAGAGCAAGCACTTGTGTTTTTTCATAATTTTTTGCACATATAGAGCTCGCCATTGCTCGGCACTTAGAAATTTGAATTCTGCGCCAAAAAACACGATTTTGACTAAAAATCGCAATTTTCATAAAATTCAAATTTTTTCAAAGAAATGCGATTTTCTATTTCCCGCCTAAAAGCTTTCTGAAAAGAACACGATTATGAAGTCATTCTTAGAATCGTGATTTTCTGGTTGTACTCAAAATCGCAATTCTCTAAGATTCTCAAAAAACACGATTCTGAGCAAAAACACAATTTTGGGAAAAACACGATTCTCTGTTGGCTCCAAAATCGCGATTTTCAAAAACATGACTTTCATCCAAAATCGTTATTTTCACGATTTTCAAAAAACACGATTTTTACTAAGGTACAAAATCACAATTTTCAGAACACGATTTTCAAGAACACGACTTTCACAAAATACGATTTTTAATCAAAATTGCGATTTTCTGGTCATTCAAAATCGTGATTTTCATGTCAAAAATACGACTTTGACAAAACACGATTTTCATTCAAAATCACGATTTTCATATCAAAAACACGATATTCATTCAAAATCGTAATTTTCATGTCAAAAACACGATTGTGACCAAACACGATTTTCATTCAAAATCGCGATTTTCATGTCAAAAACACGATTTTGAGAAAACACGATTTTCATTCAAAATCACGATTTTTTCATCATTCTCAAAATCGCATTTTTCACGATTGTCACTAGAAATTGTTTTTTCACAATTCTCACTCAAAATCGCATTTTTCACAATTCTCACTCAAAATCGCCTTTTTTGGGGAGTGCTCAGAATCGTGATTTTCATAAGTGCTCAGCATCGCAATTTTTATGATTTCATAAAATCATGATTTTTACGATTGCTCAGCATTGCGATTTTCATGCTCCCTCAAAATTGCGATTTTCATAAGAGCTGAGCATCGCGATTTTCAAACCTCCTAAAATTGCGATTTTCACACAAAATCGTGATTTTTCCAAAAGGTAGTGTTTGCTTGTTTTGATCCCCAAGAGCCTGATTTCACATAACTTTTTCATCAAAAGTCCAATTTTTTTAGCTCTATAGCTTGTTGATCTTTAGATAGACTAATTTGAAGTTGACCCTCAGGTAGGATTAGGAAAGCAAGGGGACTCCAAAGGATTTTTAGCAAATACAAAGGGGAATTTTGGGATTAGAAGACAAAGCTTATGAACCTGAGATTTGGTAGACACCTAGGCAAGGATAGACAAAGCATTAGATATTTTGAGGAAAGTGTCAACCATACATCTAAGTCTTGGGCACAACAACTAAGTGGTTATCCTTACGTACTAAGTTCAGACACAAGTGATTCAGAAATGTCTTTTAGCATGGAGAAACCTGCAGGTAACTCAGGCACTGCCTACTTACAAACACCAGAAGGTCCCTATAAGACATAATTAGAATATATCGGACCAACCGATTAGGTGCACCCATCTATGACGATGGCCTGAGGCGATCAATGGTCCAACTCAAAAATTGAGATCAACCCTTTGGACTTGAACACCGAGTGGTCAAGTTTGAAGAGGGTTCATACATTGATAAGGAAGGAACCATGTAGTGGTCACCAACTTACCCGACAGGACAGATGAGTTTGGAAATGTCATTCCTGAGAATGAGATAGAAGACCTAGAGCAAGGGGACCTAGGACGAGAACCCAAGACTCCTAGAGACAAGTCAATTTTGACCAGAGTGATCACTCCAGATTGGATCCCTCAAGACAACAAAAGCATAGAACTATTCTTGAATAGAGAAACAGAGGAAGCCTTTTGGAGATTCAAGCCATATCAACCTAGCCAATTGGGCATAGTCATCATCTACGAATTCAAAGATCCTGAGATACCAAGAAACATTTTCTACCTAGATAACACATCGGAGAAAATGTTCTTGGTAACAGAGCATGATAGGCATGCATATACTTGGAAGAGTGAACTGATTTTCCCTCAATCAAGGTTTAATGTTTTCCATAGCCTCCAAGGAGTAGGATCATCCCAGGCTCATGAAACCTAGAGGGAAAGAGCTAGAGAGAGACCTGAAGTAAGCTTTGCACACAATGTGGTTAGAGATAGATCAAGAGTGGAAGGTGAAAGGCATGAAAGAGAGAGACATCGAGCACATAGGCATCAAAGAGATGAACATGATTTTCCGTTTCTTAGACCCGCGAGCATCCAAGAACCCTTAGACCCTCTCAAGTGGTGAAGACAATGAAGAACTACTTTGATAGGTCAGGAGATCCTTATGATCATCTGACTGAGTTCAAACAAGTGTTAAGAGCTGAACAGGTTGAGGACTTGTTCACCCAGTTCAAGGCATTTGGTTTGACTCTCAAGGGCACTACCTTAGCTTGGTTTCAACCCCTAAACAGTCACAACTATCATGAAATAGATCAACTCCTAGAGGAATTCATTGTAGAATTTTCCAAGAGTGGTATCAGGCATAACACATCATCCCTAATCCACAGCTTCAAGCAGACACACCAAGAAACAATGTGACTAACAGGAAGAGGGTTCCGACATTACTTAGAAAGATGACATGTCCTAGAGTTACCCACACCTGCCAAACAAGTGGCCTTCTTAGATGGCTTACTAAGCACCAAGTTAAGATCATATGTGTACTTGAAAGAGCCTAGATCCATAGAAGAGTGTGTGCGAATGTGCATAGACATAGAAGACAACTTGGGTGAGGAGTTAGAATTGTCCAAACTCTACAAGGATTCAGACATTTCTACTAGTCATACTTCTAGAGCATCCACTGAGATAGATGAGATAGCTAAGCAAGTTGCCAAGAACCTAAGAGTCCAAAATAGACAAACAACAAGAGTCACCTCATTGAACCGGTGTTATACTTGCGGAGGGGACCACCTGGCTAACGTATGCCCAATGCAAAACTAGAACATAAGAGAAAGGAATGCCCTATATTGATCTATTGAGAGAAAGTACATGAACCATACGGCTGAAGATTGTCCATACAATAGGCAAGCTGTTAGACAAACTTATCAGCAACCTTACCAATAGGGTAGGTATCAGAACCAATACCAACAACCATATTATCGGCCATAATAGCAATATCAGGCACCATATAGGCCACAACGAGTCCTAGGAAACCAACCACCAGCTCCTACCAATGTGATTTCAGTTAAGTATGCAGTGGCAGAAGAGAACCTTAATAGAGCATTGGTGCCACTAACCCCATTGGTCTCAGAAAATGATTCTCGTGCTCATAGTTCAGACTACTCCCATGAAGGTAGTACACAAGCTTATTACACAGAGTCACCTGAGCATAGTGAGACTTATCCTTATCACTATGAGACACCACCTATGGAACAAAATTGGGAGCCAGAATACTCCAATATCATGTATACAAATCCTAACCCTAGGCCCCAATTGAGACAAATGAGTCCACAAGCCCCTAGAGGACCATGTTTTAGATGTCAGGGCGACCATTTCATTCATGAATGTCCCCACTCACTAACTCTGGGACAAGGAAAAAACATCACAATACAAGGCTTCTGTAAAAAACACCTCCCGAGAGCATGTCCCAAGAATCCCTCTAGTGCACCCAAGGTTACACCCATTAATGTGGTAGGCTTAGTGGTTGATTCAAGTGCAAGTAAAAGTAATGTGGCTCTTATACATGCATTTACTAGGACACAAGCATTAAAACAAGATAAACCAACAGAGCAATCAGAGTCAAGTGAATCAGGAGAGCCTAGTAAGCGGAAAACAAGAACTTGGAAAGATACTAGAGAGAAGGCCAATCACAAGTGGAATAAAAAGCTATCTAAATTAGAAGAAAGCCTGAAAGACACAAAAACAAAAATAGAAGAAATTGCATCTCAAAACCCCTTGCATCTTGAAGCTCCATCCACTCCACCTCATCCCACCCCACCACCCATTGTAAATAGACCACAACCAGTGTCTATTCTTGCACATCCAACTCAAGATGGCTTGGACATGATGTTCAAGGCCTACCAGGTTCGACTTCAAGAAGGGCCAATAGTTGTAAACCTAGACAAGAGTTACCCTAGAGCAGATTTAGAGATTGAACGGACAAAAATGTGCATGAAAATGGTAGAGCTAGCTTAGGCTATGCTTGAGACCAGTCAATCATTCAATCAGACAAACTCTATCAAATCGGATTTGCATTTCCAAGGCTTATTAGAAAGATTAGAGCAGTTGGTAAACAAGCCCCAGGTTTCTTTACCTCCACACGCTCAACCAATTGTTGAAAGAGAAAGCTCACCACCAACAAAAGCTTATGTCCCTGATTCTTTGGATGATGGGACACCTCTTTCAATTCAGCAGTACTCTCAAGAGTTCTTGCGGGAAATACAAGAGGAGAAATGGGCCAAGGAGAAGGGTAATCCCCTCCTATTCCTGAGATTGATGACCTTCATGATCAATTTCCCCAAGACATTCCATCAATCTATGGAGACCAAGTAGAGCAACAAGAAGATGAAAGATTAGGTTTTCAGTCTAATTCTTTACAAGAGTTGCCACAATTCACAAGCCCATGGGAATCTGAGTCTCTTCAGATCAGAGCTCCCACAATATTGGTAAGACATGAAGACTCAGTGGTTCCAAGGAACACCGATGTCATGAAGAACACTACGGTTCAGTGTCATCTCATCGTGGAAGAGCTGCTAAAAGTAAAACCCGAGCTATGGAATCATGTGAAGGATGAGGTCCCAGAACTTGATTCCAATATGCCAAAAGCACGCTCTACGCCGAAAGTTCCAGAGAGATACCTCTCGATAAAATAGGGGACATGAGTGAAGGTGAAGAAGGTAATACTTATCTTCGGACCACCTATCAAGGTTACACAACCAAAGCAATCATAGATTCAGGTGTTGGTGTTGCTATTGCGAACACCTCCTTGTGGAAGCAATGGGGCAAACCCACATTAAGACCAACTAGAATGAAGCTTGAAATGGTAGATGGTCATTTTGAAAGGCCTCTAGGATTGCTCGAAGGGATAACTCTAACCACTTGTGTAGAGTTTGAGCACACCTTTGCTATATGTGACTTTCAGAAAAATAATGTCTATGAGATGATCCAAGGAAGACCCTTCCTACGACAATTGCAAATAGTGCACGATTGGGGAACCAACTCCTTGTACTTACATCACTTAGGGGTCAGCACTAAGGTCAATTTGAAGGATTACACCTTCAGAGATGTACCACCTCTACGGTGGAATCCTATCCACAAAGCGAAATAAGATTCTATCTCTGTGCATTCTGGAAGTTCACCTGATCCATCATGGCTGCATGAAGATACTCACTTGTGGATGTGAAAGGTTGCAGAGGAAGAGGAGAGATGCCTAAAAACGAGAGAAGAAGGAACTTCTCAAGGAGAAAGACCAATTAAAGACCCAGCCTATACACCGATTATCTTTCCAGATGAGGAATTTCAGCTTCATGGTTGGGCAGAAATCTTAGCTACCATGGACATTGTAGTCAATGAAGAACAATGGACACCTCATTGTGATGAGGAGGGTTATGATATTTTAGTGTTCATGTGTCAGCCCTTGCTAGAAGAATGTGACCCTAGTGACTTCATAGAAGAAGAAGAGAACGATGATGATCTAGATTCCATTGTGATAGATAGAAGCTTTAATTGAGAGAAGCACTATCTAGAAGAGGTCGAAGTATTTACTCAAAAAGAAGAAGAGGTTCTTGCAAGCATTAAAACCATCAATTCAAAGGATGGAAGTGAGGGTAGTCAAAAGAAAAAGAAAAGAAAAGCAGTAAAACAAGAAGAGGAGGAATCATTGTTTGAAGTACTAGAAAACTTCAAGAAATATGAAGTTGAAGACCGAAAAATTTTGGTACGAATGCCTAAAAGATAGGCCATCATAGGGGAAGCGTATGATAACAAAGAAAAGACCAAGAAAATTGTTGTAACCATTGAAGGGAACGAAGAGTGATGTATGTACATAGGAGAAGACCTAAGTGCAGAAGAGGAAATTGAACTTGTAGCTTTATTAAGGGAATATAGGGATGTCTTTGCATGGCACTATAGAGAGTTGAAGGGGGTAGATCCAAGAATATGCTCTCATACGATCCCCATGATTGCTGACGCTAAGCCTACCAAACAGAAGCCCTACACATATAATGACAATTATGCAGCTAAAATAAAAGAAGAAATTGACAGGTTGATTGAAGCTGGATTTATCTATGAGATTGAGCATACTGAATGGGTGTCCCCCATTGTAGTGGTGCCCAAGAAGAATGGAAAGTTGTGAGTGTGTATTAACCTTAAAAAAGTTAATGCCGCTACCATCAGAGATAACTATCCACTTCCAATCACTAAACATTTATTGGAGCGTGTTGTAGGCAAGGAAGTTTATAGCTTCCTTGATGGATTTTCAAGTTACAATCAAGTAGCCATAGCCCCAAAAGATCAACATAAAACGGATTTTGCCATAGAGTGGGAAATCTTTGCATTTTCGTGTGATGCCATTTGGGCTCACCAATGCACCCGCAACATTCCAAAGGCTCATGTGTCATGTCTTCAAAGAGTTCTTGCGAAAGAGCTTAGAAGTATATGTGGATGATTTATGTGCTCATTCCCAAGAAAGAAGATACCACATCCCTGAGCTCAGACAAATCTTCAACAAGTGTAGATTGAGTGTGTCTGAACCCAGAAAAGTGTGTGTTCATGGTATGACAAGGTAAAACCTTGGGTCACATCGTTTCTAAGAATCGAATATCAATAGATGAAGATAAAGTATGAGCCATAGCGGAGTTGCCAAGGCCAAGGAATATTAAAGAGGTACAAGCCTTTATGGGCCATTGTGGATATTACTGTAGGTTTATCCACATGTATGCAATCACAGTTAAGCCTCTTTATGCCTTGTTGATAAATTTTGAGTGGAATGACGAATGTGAAAATTCCTTCAATGAGCTAAAAAGATGTTTGTGCCCAGAACCAATATTGACAACCCCTGATTGGAATAAGCCATTCCATGTCCATGTGGATGCATCCAATCATGCCATAGGATGTGTGCTAGCACAACCCACAGGTGAAGGAAATTTAGATTTACCCATAGCATATGCTAGCAGACAGCTAACCGCAACTGAACGAAAGTATACCACCACTCAACGAGAGGGCTTAGGCATGATATATGCTATGAAGAAGTTTTGACACTACCTATTGGCCAACAAGTTCAAGTTTTTCACTGATCATCAAGCTATATTATATTTGGTCAATAAACCTTGCAATATTGGACATTTAGTAAGATGGTTCCTCTTACTAATGGAATATGACTTTGAAGTTGTTGCCAAGAAAGGTAGAACCCACCTTAGGGCAGATCACCTTTCTCGCATAACTTCAGGAGATTCACTGCAAGGAGTGCCTAATGAATTTCCCGATGCTTATCTGTTCAATTTAGAAGTTGTTCCTAAATGGGAAAATAAGTTGGTACCTGTCCTAACCTTTAGACCCGCAAATAAGAATGTAAAAACAAACAAAGAGGAAATTGTAAGATCACAAAACAAACAAAGAGGAAATTGGCAGGAAGCATGTACAAACAAGATACAAAGGGAGTATTAGCTTGTTGTGTCGAAGATGATGACCATAGTAGTTGGTTGCAACAAGCTCATGAAGGATTGCTAGGAAATCACTACTGTAAACAAAGGACATTACAAAATCTGAAACGTTTAGGAGTGTATTGGCCCAGCATGAACAAAGAAATACATGCATGGATTAAGAATTGTCTAGTGTGCCAGGAAAAACCTCCACTGGAGCATGCTACTCTTTATCACATGTCAGTAATTCCAGATTCGAGTGCCCCATTGGTAGAATTTATGAGATTGGGAACATTATCCAAAGAGGCTAGTCTAGCACGAAAACAAAGCATGGAGCAAGAGGCTCAGGACTATGCCTTAGTTGGAGACAACTTATATCAAAGAGGCAAAGATGGTTACCTTAGATTGTGCGTTCATGAATCAGACTATTTGAAAGTTTTAGAAACTGCACATAGTGGTGTTGCAGGTGGACATTTTGTTCTTGATCGAGTAATCAAGACCATTCTATTCTCAAGACTTTGGTGACCCACTCTTCATATGGATGCACATACCTATGTGAAGAGATGTGAAACATGCCAAAGTGCACAATATCCAGTTAGAAAAGACGAGATGCTTTTGAGGCCAATGATGGGAGGATGTGCATTTTCGAAGTGGGGCATAGACTTTGTAGGCCCTATTAACCCCCCAGCTAGAAACTCTGATGCAGAGTACATTATTGTAGCCACAGATTACCTGACCAAGTGGGTAGAAGTGAAAGCCACAACAAAGAATGATGCTCAGACTACGGCTAAGTTCTTAGTCGAGAATGTGTTCACTATATATGGACTACCAATAGAGTTAGTGAGCGATAGAGGCACACACTTCTTGAATGAAGTCATTGAAAATCTTCTCCAAGAATTTTTGGTGATACATAAGAAGTCTGCCCCCTATCATCCACAAGCTAACGGACAAGCTGAGAGCACAAACAAGATCCTATGTAATGTCTTGACTAAACTCATAAATAATAAATGCTATGATTGGGACAAACAACTTCATCATGTTGTTTGGGCTTACCGAGTTGCCTACAAAACGGTACTCAATTCCACCTCATTTCAGATGGTCTTTGGACAGAATGTTGTGCTACTATTAGATTTCTTAATCCTAGCTTTAAAAGTAGTATAAGAGTATGAGTGGAATGGACATGAATTGTCATCCAAGATCTTTGATCTAGAACGCTTAGGTGAGACGAGGCTACGAGCGGCAGTAGGTATCTACGCCGCAAAGAAAAGGCAAAAGGCATACTTCGATGCACACATCAAGGACAAGGGACTGAAAGAGGGAGATTTAGTGCTGGTGTATACACTAAAACAACATGCCCGTAAGTTGGAAAAAAGAGGATATGGACCCATGATCATTAATAGAATTTCCACTAGTGGTGCAGTTCAATTGGCCACTCTAGAAGGTGACATTTTGCCAAACTACATTAGTGGATGTAGAGTCAAGCTGTATCAAGAACCTCTTACAGAGGATATGCTAATGAGACTCAACACTACTAAGAAGCAAAAAGAAGAAGAGTTAAGGGTGAGAGAAGAAGCACAGGCAGAGGCCAGAGAGCACATTAGGAAAAATAAGTTAAGGCGACTCGACCTAGATGTCAACCCAAAAGCCCCAAAATATCACATGGACATGTGCCAAAAATCGAGCATAATTACTTCTCGAATAATCGATCGACGTCCCTTTGTGACCTTAGAGGTAGGACACAGAGAGAATGTGATGACTATGAGAGCGTTGATTGACTTAGGTGCAGCAACTAGTGCAGTTAGACTTTCATACTGCCAAGACTTGCAGTTGAACATCAATCCCATAGAAGCCTATCTCATCAGATTGGGAGGTGTGGAAACCCCTTGTTTGGGCGAGGTGGAAAGTCCCATCTACCTTCAAGATGTTCCAATGAGAGTCAAAATGCTAGTGTGTCAAGATGAGGACCTTACTAAACCACTTGTCTTGGGACAAGATTTGATCTATGACCATGCAGTCAACTTAAACCTAAGGATCCAACTTCTTCAAGTTTGGGTTCATGAACAATGCATTACATTAGAGTTAGAAGACTGCATGCTCATAGATCATCGTGTCACACATTCTCTTAGGACTAATCTTAGAGAAGAAGAAGTTGTATGTGTCCAAAGCTCTATGATGCAGAAGGATTCTGCCTCCAACAAAAGAGTCGGAGACCCAGTGAGACTCCCTTCTTGTACGAAGTCTCAACCATCTGTAGTAGTTCAATCCCACAAGGAGGAGAAACAGTACATGACAACTGCTGTATCAAATAGACAACGAGATTTCAAGAAGAAAGTAGTGCCGGGCATGAAGCAGATATGGGTACGAAAAGGAGAGCAACCACCAGCCTCGCCACAACAATTCCCATCTGGGCAGGCCAACAATGCCAAAACAAGAACCAAGCACCTAGGATAGGTTCAACCACAAGGTATCCGACAAGTTTGGGTGCCTAAGAAATTAGTGATAGCTCAACAAGGTAAGTCACACATATGGGTACCCAAGAAGCTCTTATGTACATAACAACCTATATTCTCCCATATGCATAAAGTCTCAACAAAGCAGTCAAGGAAGGGCAAGAGTCAGAACGTGGAACAAAGAGCCAAAGAAGATCACCTCACCTCAATGGCAATGGTAAGCAGAAAATTATCAAGGATATAGGTTTGGAAGCCAAAAACACCCAGGGCCTCTACAAAACAAAAGAGCCAACCACAAGGGTGCAAAAATCAAGAAATCTTCCAAACATGAAGCGGCCAAAAGTGATCACTTCTCAGTCAAACACTCTTCTCAAATGGATCCCCATACGGAAGGATCAGTTGTCAGTCAACAATCCATCGCTTCCATCATTTCAAGGTCCAATGGATACCTCCAACAAACGTGACCTTAGCGTCTGCAAGAAACATTGACAACCTCGACGAGTGACAACCATGTGCTCTTTGCACAACCTTGAGTTTTGCACCATTCAGGTCATGCATTTCCAAAGTATGCATTAATATAGGGCCACATTACATGGTCGTGCATAGACACATTTGAGAGTCCCATGCACAAGAGCACATTGACATATGTCAACCATATTTTCTAATACTAACATCTGTCTTCTTGTTTGTGAAATTGTTAAACAAAAAAAAAAAGAGCTTGTTCCCAGGTTTGGCTCATGGAACTTGAATGAGTCATGCTTATGTGAAGGCGGAACGGTTGCTTACTAGGCATTTATCAGTTTGGATAGAAGTGTGTCTCGCCTAGTAGATGATATTATTGCTGCCTTATCTGGTAGATGTCAAGCACTTGGCATGAACATGGCATCCACAAATATTGTTTCCCCTTACCATGGTAGGAGGGAAGAGCTTGAAGGTCCGCAACTTGAGCGATACTTAACTACTACATGTACGAGAGCACCCAAGGAGATATCTGCAAGGGGTAGTTTGGTACCCTAAAAATCCTTGTCCGTACACTGAGTGAGAAGACTCTTGCTTATGGTGAGCTAAAGAGAATATGTGAAACTAAGCTTGATGCAGTTACCCAATGTTGTTTGTCAAGGAATATAAAGAAATTCAATTCTCAGTATTTGGCAAATGTTGCTTTGAAAAGAGGAGACAGGGCTAGGCACTCACAAAAAATTTTCATGAGTGGACCATCAACACGGACATTCATCGACAATGTTCCATCACAAATGCCGGGTGTACAACACGAAGAGATAAACATCGATCGACCGTTCACCATGGTAAGTATCTTTACTTTGGAAACACCATAACCATGATAGATTAGGAAACCTCTTTGTCGGCATACCCTTGAGCACTTAGCTCAAGACCCCCAATTTTGGCACCATACTTCTTCCAATGCATTTTCCAAGTAAGCATGCATAGGGCTACATTACAAGGCCGTGCACAAGGCACATATTTTCCTCAACCCATGCACGAACACACTTACCCATCATTCATTATGGGTTATGAGTACTTGGCATGATTACTATGAACATCATCTTTGGAAGATCTAGAGGACATCAATGGAGACTCACAATGACACAGTCATGCTGGAATTCAACAAAGATGCACATACCAAGGGACTACAACTTGCAAAGGCTTGTAGTGACAAATCAAGAACCGGACAACCAACCCTGCTACAATTGGACGATAGACGGATCTTGTTCATATAGAATGGACACTACCGCTCAAAGCACTACCTGGAACAACCATTACAACAAGGGTCTGTCAGGGACGACAGACTTGAGGGGGGGGGAGTGTTGGAACTCAAGGTACAAGCATGGAGCATATCAGAAAGGAGGACATACAAGAAGAAGGTGCACATAGGGAGCTCCAAGAATTGTATGTCAAATTTTCAGAAGAAATCCCTATAAAATAGTGATTTTCATCACTAGAAACCATTGTAAATATCATTTCATCTTTTTGTAGCTCCATTTTGTGCAAGCCGAGGAGTCGTCAAGCTTGAGGAGCATTAGAAGTATCATCCTACCAATTTTCATAATTTTTAGACTCTGTTTGAGCCTTCAAATAAGCCCTAGAACCTAATTTTTAACTAGGTCGGACACTAGGTCTGGAGAGGACCAAAACTAGTCCAAAAACTATAGAAAGAGCTAGAGAGCTCATTTTAGAGGTTAGCTTGTTAGAGAATAGAGCTTTTGTAAGAGAAATCTTGTGTAATCAAAGTCCTTCCATTGTTCCTCTCTTTGATCTTGCCTTGTGTGCGTGTGTGTGTATGTGTGTGCATGTTTGTGTGCTTTCACTCACGCACTTGTGCCTTCACTTGCTCATGGTCTTTATACGGATCCTCACGTCTCCGCAAATTGACAACTAAAGGAGGTGGTGTTTATGCTTGAGCTACACAAATATACAATTCATGATCTCTCAAATGGCAATGTTATTATTGCTTCTAGTATTTTATGTCATGAGATCTATAAGCTCATATACTATGCAAAATCTATAAATGATTCAACATGTGCAGTTCAAGATTCTTAGGCTATCTTAGATGCAAAGCTTTCGCATGCATGCTTTAGTTATCTAAATCTCTCTAGTTTGATATGCCTGCAGAAATTTGAAATGGTGTTCTCTCTACCAAAACTTGAGGTACCTTGTAAACATGTTTGTAAACACTATATTTTTGGAAAAGCATAGCATTCTACCTTTTTGAAAGATGGTTCAGCTCAAGCTAGCTCACAAGATGTGTTCGATACACTCATGCCTTTGTTCCAAAAATGTGCACTTGACTATGGCCATGTAGACCAGCCAATTGAGGCTCAAAGGGCTGAAAAAATCCAGCCAAGTAGAGCTGAAAATGCAGAGAATTTGCAGCTAAGCATGGCTCAAAATTTTTAGCCAAAAATTTTTGGGACTGATGGAAATTTCTAGCCACATATGTTGAACATTTGGGTCAAAATATGGCTAAAAATGCGCATGGTATTCAGCCCATGCATGTTATAGATGTTGACAATGTATTACATAATGAACGAATGTCTATCAAGAGTGCAAATTGAATGCACCTTTACTTGGTAGAACAAGATCAAGCTCTCACCATGCATCAAGTAATTTTGTGGATTATCCTTCTATTGCAATAACATGTAATGAAGAACCACTTATTTTTGAAGATGCATGTGAGGATCCCCATTGAATGAGTGCCACATAGTGAGAAATGGATTCCATCCATAGGAATGGTACTTGGGAGTTATGTGAATTCCAAAATGGAAAAAATGCCCTTGGTACAAAGTGGGTTTACAAGATTAAAAGAAATTCATATGGTACCATTGATTGCTACAAAGCTAGATTGTTTGCCAAGGATATACGCAACAATATGGCATTGAATATGAAGAAACTTTTGCAAGAACTTCATGCATGGCTACCATTCGTACCATGGTTGCATTGGCTGCCCATTGGGGTTCGAAAGTACATGAGCTCGACATACAAATAGCCTTCTTAGATGGTCATTTGCAAGAAGAGGTTTATGTGAAGCAACCTCTTGGATTTTCCATGAAAGGGCATGAAGATCATATGGTTTGTCGCTTGCATAAAGCCTTGTATGGTCTTAAGCAAGATCCATGTGCATGGTATGACAAAATTCATAAGCTTTTGGTTGCTCTTGGGTTCACATGTAGTACAATTGAAAGCACACTATGTACACAAAGATGGGGCTGATCTTACAACATTTGTTCTTTATGTTGATGACATACTCTTGACTAGGTCATGTGATGCAGAACTTGGCATTCTTATGGCTTATTTGATGTCACTTATCTTGGTCTTTTGAGCTACTATCTTGGCATCCATTTTGTATCCATTGAGGGGGGGAATCATTGCATCAAGCAAAGTATGTTGAAAAACTACTTCAATGTTTTGACTTTAAGGATCGCAAGATAATTTCCACACCAATTGAGACAAAAATTAGGTTCTCAGTTGAGGATTCCAGTGATGTGTTTGAGACTTCTCTTTATCAACAAGTTGTGGGATGTCTTAGATATGCATGCAACACAAGGCCCGATATACATTATGCAGTTTTCTAGTTGAGTTGGTTCATGCATAGCCCTAACACTAAGCATTGGCAAGTAATGAAATGTGTGTTTAGATATCTCAAAGGCACTATGAGCTTAGGTCTCTTTTATGGAAGAGATATTCACCCGTGCTTGCATACTTTTACAAATAGCAATTCGGCTAGTTGTTATGATAGTCATGTGTCAACTAGTGGTAATTTGTTTTTCCTTGAAGACTCATGCATACCTTGGTTGATTAAGAAACATCCTACAATGGTGACATTGAGTTGTGAAGTTGAATACATGAAAATTTTCAGAGCTACAATGGAGTGTATATGACTGAGATGCCTATTGGTGGATCTTTGCATGGAGATTGATGCTGCTATGCATATTCTCATTGATGGTCAGAGTGCATTGGCTATTGCACGCATCCTAATGTTTCATGCATGGACCAAACATATTGATGTCCATTATCACTATGTGAGAGAGCACTTCATGTAGGAGACGTTGATTTGATATATGTGCCTACACAACATAATGTGGTAGACATATTCACCAAAGCTCTTCCACAAGAAAATTTTGAAGCTTTTTGCAAAGCTTTAGGCTTATTACATTGTGGAGGCTGATCTTTCACTCCTTGTATGTGTTCACATCGTTTGCTCCAAAGGTTTTTTTACACTTATTTGTTCCTCAAGTAGCTTTGATGTGAACCTTTTCCCTATACATATGCACTTTTAACTCTAGTGTTGGCTAGATGTTTTTTCTCCATGTTACCACATACTTGATAAACTCATATGTGGAGGTACTTTGTACTTAGGGAGATTATTTAGCTCTTACTTCAATTTTGAACATTGTCCATTGAGAGAACTATTCCAAACATCTGTCTTCTCCATGTGACTTGCTATGTTTGTGCTCGTGTGTTTTTCTTGTGTGTTCTCGCACTTCTACACACACCCAACAGGGGTAATACATGTCTTTTGATTTTAATGCATTTTTGGGTGAGTGTGGAATAAAACATTACTGTACAATGCCATGCACACCTAAACAAAATGGATTTGACAAAAGAAGTAACACATCTCTCATGGAGATGGTGATGTGTATGGTCAAAAGTGAGAGTTTATCATAGAGCTTCTATCTTGAGGCTGCCATGCATGGAGCATATGTACTTACTAGATGTCCCACCAATTATTGCAATCTATCACTCCATATGAGGCTTGGCATGGTTGGAAGCCATCTGTTTCTCATCTATTTGTCTTTGGTATTTGGAGTATGCATTAGTGTGTGAACAATAATGCAGAAAATAAAGTAGAAAAATGTATTTTTGTTGGGTACAATTATAAAAGCAAAGGCCATTGTCTATATCATCAATAGAATAAACAAATTTTTGTTAGTCGTGATATTCTTTTTGTGGAAGATGCAATTCAGCCATTACTTTCATGTACCACGAAGACTTTAGTTAGCTCTAGAGATGTGTATGACACTTTTCTCCCTCTTTTTATAGGTGCAAAGTTAAGTGCTAGTCCAAATGAGGCAATGTCTTCACCTTTATAGGTTCCACATGATGAGGCAGATTATTCCATTTCTGATGTAGATTTACCTAATGTACTTGTTGATGAGAGCATTGATATAAAGAGGGAAAAACCTAGGCCTAAATGGCTAGTGGGGACTTTGAAAGATAGCAAATTAGATGCACCACTGCCATGTCATACTCATTCAAGCTCTCATGGTGCTTCCTTTGAATTAGATTGCTATGCAATGGATCCCTCTAGTCTTTGTGATGAGAATGAGCTTGTTCTTTTGATAAATCATGAAATTCAAAAAATTGGATGGTGGTTATGCAATAAAAATATGATGTTATTGTGAAGAATGGTAATTAATATTTATGTGATTTTTCTCCAGGAAAAAAGGCCATTTTCTCTAAATGGGTATACAAGCTTAAACATAAGTGTGATGTAAAAATTGACAAGTATAACACAAGGCTTATTGCAAAAGGTTATGCTTAATAAAGAGGCATAAATCTTGATGAGGATTTTGCACCCACATGCCGAATGACCACCATTCATAGTGTCTGTGCACTTATAGCTTATCATGGTTGAAATGTACATCAATTGGACAATAAAAATGCCTTTCTAAATGGCGAGTTACATGAAGAAGTGTATGTATTTCAACCTCGTATTTTTGTACAAAAAGGGCATGAAAACAAATGTGCAACTTTAAAAAGGCATTACATGATTTGAAACAAGCACTAGGTGCTTGGTATGAAAAGATACATGCCTACTTTATTGCACACAGTTTTTAGAATAGTCTAACTGAGATCACCTTATATGTTAAGCATGTAGTTGATGTCCTTCTCATCATGGTTGTATATGATGATGACACACTGCTCATTCATTCTAATGAGAAGCATATTGCTGAATTTAAGGCTTATTTGCATGCTTCTTTTGAGATGTCACATTTGGGGTATTTGCATCATTATTTGGGAATTCAATGCATGCAAGTTGGTGGCGGAATAGCTTTGTGTCAAACAAAGTATATTGACACATTATTTTAGCATTTTGTCCTTGAATATTGTAAATCTATCACCACTCATATGGAAACATGTTCATGGTTGAGTCTTCATGATGCTAGAGATGCAGTTGATGTTGTTCTCTATTAGTAGGTTGTTGAATGCTTGATTTACTTATGCATAAATTGGTCTGATATTAAGTTTGCTATCTCTCATATGATTAGGCTTAGGCATTTCCCAAGTGTCAAGCATTGGCAAATGGTAAAGCGCATCGTTTGTGACTTGAGTGGTACCCGACTACCTAGATTTTTATATCCCAAGTACCCGAATGGTGGGTTTTGCCTCTTTTTTGGTAGCTCATGCATATCTTTTTTGAATAAGAAGCAGCTGACTATGGCCACTTCTATTTGTGAGGTTGAGTATAGGATAGTTTTCACATCGACTATTAAGTGTGTGGCTGAGACCCCTTTTGGCGGATTTGGGTGTTGGTCAATGTTTTGCAACCACCATCATGAGTGATAGTGCAAACTCATTGGCATTTGCGAGGAACCATGTGTTCCATGCTCCCACAAAGCACATTGAGGTGCACTATCATTATGTGAGGGAGAAGTTCTCTATTTGTGAGATCAGTTTGGCATATGTTCCCACCCATTATAAGGTTACAATCCTTTTCACAAAGGCTCTGCCTATAGAAAATTTTGAGGATTTTCATGAAGCTTTGGGCTAACTTCTTTTGTGGATTGATCTCTTTCCACATAGCTTTGCACTTCCTTGTACATGAAAGCTAGCTCCTTGCTTACCACATCACTTCGAGGGAGGATTTTCTAATATATTTTGGTAGAGATGTGTAAGAACACACTTAGGATCACCATAGTACTTTTTTCCCTTACTATCATGAAAGGTCTAACTTAGAAGGAATGCAATGAATTTCACATGAAATTCAATACAATACTCTTTTATAATCACGACTCTCTTGGTCTGTAAAAATCTAGAAGAGAAAATCTACCTAAGTAAATTTACAAGCCTTAAATAATTCACAAGACTTCATTTAATGTTCAATCTAGTTCAATAATTTATGTCTCTAGCAAGGGCTTGATTCCTTATGTCTTGATATGCTCCTCATGCCTTTGTAAGGCTGGGATGTATGCATTTAGGCTTGTTGAGCTCGATCATCCTTTGGGGAGTCTTTTGTGTGTAATTATCATTTGGTCTCGATGCTTTTTTTTTTGTTGCTTCACGTTAGGTCCACCTACTATACAACTATGGGTCCAAGTGGTAGAAAAAAAATGGGATTTGAGGGGCCAAACTTTCTTGGATAACCCTTTGAGTTTATTGAGAAACCCTTGGGAAAAAATATGCAAGAGTATGTTTTGAACCCTTTAGCTATTTGGATTTTTTTTGCTCCCAGTTGTAGGGTTTTGACCCTTAGGATTGATATTTCCTAAGGGTTTGGTATTTAATCCTTATGGAGGTCTCTCAAGCTTATGGAGAAATCCTTTTAGAATCCATGTGAGATCCATGTGAGGAGCATGTGATTTCATGTGACTTCCAAGTTTAGAAGGCCTTGGATTAGTATCCATGTTAATGTCAACCTTGGAAAGATCGACTCACATTTCTACCCTTGGCCAAGAGATATATCTATGTGAGGAGTTGGCTAGGTTGATACATGCATCTCTCACCCCCATGTGGGCTATACTACTTTGGTAATTAGGTTGATTAGTAGCTGTTGTTGTTGTGATACAACAATGGTATCCAAGCAATTTTCACCTTGGACATAGAAGAGGGAAAGCTCTTACACACATAGAACCCATTCACTCCTTGTCTCTCACTGCAAAAGAGTAGAACAAGGCTCCCTCATTAGGTGGGAACCTCTCCCATATAGAGGCCATGAACGAGCTCTCTTAAACGATCCCTATTCAAACTACATGATCCCATGTGCATACTTGAATGCCTAGATGGCATGTCGGCTAAACATAAGCACCTATGAAGAGGCTTCTCTCCTCCTCTTTGAATGGAAAAGAGGATTAAAAAACAAGCTATATGTATCCACCCTATTTTATTGATCCATTAAATAGGATTTTCTAGTAGAGGCGCATGGCTTGATTGTGGTAGGACTTCTCATGAAACACATTTCATGCACAATATGGCTACCCGTTTAGTGTTTGTTCTATTACTTCTTGAGATATATATTAACGAGTATAACTATGGAGCATGATGGTGAAGCATCAAAGGGAAACCGAGCATCTTAAAGCATGAGGTCACCATGAAGTGGAGGATGATTCTTCATAACCATAAAAGGAAGGACAAAGCTTAGACAAAGCTAGGTATTATTATTGATATTTTCTTAATCTTTGACTTTAATGATTATTTGCCTTAAGATTTCATTATCTTTGCATACATAATTGAGGCTTAAGATAATGTTTCAATTGTTGATATAGTTCATATGCACCCATAAAGATAATGCATTCTAGTTCTTGATTGGAAAACATTAAGATTTCCAAAGATAATCAAGCACCTCAAGCTCTCTCATGCATCTATGCATTGAAAAGAAAGATTGTATGTGCATTTTCTCATACACGAGATAGTTTCAACACACAATTTCCTCTGCACATACAAGTTTTATTTTCATTAGAAATGTCCTAAGGGCACAAGAACATGTGCATTATCATAAGGATGCTTGAAAAGGAAGCACATCTGTGCACAAGAATAAACATATAAGCATGAAATGCACGAATGCTAAGAAAAGGATTGTTTCTTGAACCATAAATGGCATGCAAATAAGGCATAAAATATTTAATGTAAACTCCAAATTAAGTATTTCTTTCTTAGAAATGACGTGAACATAAAATAAGATTTGCATGGATTCCATTGCCACATAAATGGTATAGAAACAATATATACATTAAATAGTGAGCATGTGAATATAACTAAGTTGTTTGATAGACATGGGCCCATTGTCATGTATACATTGGTATAGGAAAACCTAGCAAATTTAATGCTAACTATAAGTGTAAAGAAAATACTTAAAGATGGCTCCAATAGAAATTTGGATGAGACACCCTAACTAGGATGGCACCCCAATATATTTTTGAAACCTTTCTAAGTTACTGATGGTAAGCAAATATTAACAAGGTATAATTTCACTTAACACGAACGGTGAAAAGTAATGCATCATGAAATTTTCAAAAGTCCCTCCTCTTGGAATAGCTTCCATGTTAATTTAAGGTCGCATTCATTCAAGAGATGCGCATGTCAAGAAGAAAGCCAAGTATAGGTTCTATTTCGGAAATTCAATAGTTTTTAATGGAGAAATTATAAATTCTTAAGGCAAAACGAATAAGATGCACCCTTAAGAACCTCCTTCGAATAATACTTTTATGATTTTATTAGCCTTGGAACCTAAAGCCACCTCTCCTAACGAGAAATGAACATGCAGATGTATTTTTTTGGGAACAAGAAAATTCATTCCTAATGATCAAGAAGAGGTTTATGAGTATGTTAGGACAGGTGGTCACTGTGTTATCTCTAGAGGATGTTCATTGAATACCAAAACTAGAATCTCTTTCTAGTGGACTCTCTGATTGTGAATGAATCCATAGATTCTATAGCTTTCGAGGATGGAAAGTCTTTAAAGGGGGTGAAGAAAGTACCAAAAGACATCAAAATTGGTACAACATGAAGTAAAGAAAGAATCATGGATGTAGATGACAAATAAAAGAACATCTTTTAGATGTTGATCGAAGAGGAAGTTGCTGAGAAAGTGATTCCATGACATGTTGAAGATAATGGAAATTGAGATGCCATCAAGATAAAAAACGATTTTGACAAAGGTTGTTGAAAACCATGAGGTCGAATAAAGCATGCCAAAGATCATACTTCCCTAAAAGGAAATATGAAGGAGAGATAAATGTTTGAATCCAAGTCTAGAATCTGTAGGAAAAAGGAAAATGAATGAAGAATGATGGAGTGGTGGGCTAGTGGTGTAACTCTAATGCCATGTAGAGGTTACCACGACACACATATAAGATCCACGTTAGATAGAAAGAGGGATATTGGTACTCATGGGAATAACATAAGAGATTTGGTTATAATGGAAAGTGGACTCAAGATGAGTAGAAGATGGACTCAACTCAATTCAAATCAAAATCATAACTCTAATACAATGTAACTCAAACACTAAACAATATATAGATGGTTCTATCCGCCCATGCACTCCCTATATGGAGCTTAGATGGTGATCTAGATAGAAGCTATATGAAGGGCTATAGGCCAACATAATGGGTATTAAGATGGATACCCTAATGGTTCCAAACACCACAAATGATGATCCTACATGGGGAGAGGACCATCCTTATAAGGTCCTCCAAGCCCAAGTCGGCCTACCCATGTTCTAGGGCCATGGTAGCTTGATCCTTGCTCAAAATATCCAACATTGATTTATGCGATAAATCCAATGGTAGAAAGGTAGGATCAACAACCACTTGTTTGCAACCCTTGTTCTTGCTTAATCCACACTGAGGATCAAGTCTAGATCCAATGGCCCACATCAAATAGACCCTTCCTCAAGTTAACAAAGCTACTTTTATTTCTAGCTCTTGATTTAGGTTGATCCTCACATCGGATCAGTCCCAAATCCAATGGCTTAGAAGTGACCTTGCTAACTATCCATCTACAGGTCTACTCTAGACCTCATATAACCTCAAATTCACGAGCCTACCAATGTCCAACATTCTCACATGGCTTCTCCTCATAATGGGGGCCTCACAAATAGAGTGTTATGGAACAACGATGGTGCTACATAAGGGTGAGGCATTGAGCATATCTAACACCCCCCCTCAATGTCCACCCAAAGGTGAACTACCTTCTTGGCATGATGCCAACTCTTCCATGAGGGTGGGACATTGACCATGTCTAACAACCCCCTGTCATTGTCCACCTAAAACACAGAAACATGCCACTTCATCTGAACTGCTAGCATTAGTATGATGCAAATAGTGGTCATTCAAGCAAAAGAGTCTTGAATATCAAAAGCCTTTTTTAGTGAAAGTCCTTGTGCTACCAATGTGTCTTGGTAGCATTCCAAGATTCCATGTATCATGTAATTCACCTGCCAGAACCACTTGGTGCTAGTGACCTACCATGCTTCATTCTTCATTAAGCTATCATAATTGGCTTGCATAACCTCCTTCTGTGCTGGATCTACGAGTGCTTCCTCTTCAATTATTGGCATCATTACTTCCTTCATAATCAGAGCCATGATGGCTATATAGAGTATGTGAGAAGAAGCCCACTTTTGATCCTCTTTTCTCTCTAATCTTCTTGGTCCTTCTACCTTCTCTTCAATACTTGTTGGCATAGGATTACTCTGACCATAGAGCTTCTTCTTCATCCATTGCAGTGACAATCAATTTCTTTGGGTGATTTTAGGTTGGTAGATATTGCTCTAGCACAATGGTGAGAACCACGTTAAGAAGCTCCACCTCCTTAATGTCAATCCGCGGAAGAGATAGGAGTGATATGAAGATCGTGAATGTGAGATGAAGTGAGAGTGAAGGTGAGAAGCATAGAAATGCACACACACATACACACACACTACGAAGAGACAAGCAAGACACAATGGAAGGTGGGAAATTAGCTCTATTACTCAAGAACACTATTACAAGCTCAAAAGAACTCCAACCTCAAACAAGCTAACACTAGCCAACACTAACCAACCTCAAAAATGAGCTCTCTAGCTCTTTTTATAGTTTCTAGACTAGTTTTGACCGGTTTCACATCTAGTGACCGGCATAGTTAAAAATTAGGTCCTAGATGCTATTTGGAAGGGTAAACGGTGTCTAAAAATAACGAAAATTGATACGCTTGTTCTACCTAAGCTCCTCAAGCTCGAGGACTCCTCGGCTTGCACAAAATGGAGCTATGGATTACAAAATGGGGTTTTCTATGTTACATATGTTACAATAGTGATAAAAATCACTGTTGGAGGTTTTTGAAAAGTATTTTTAGAACATGATTCTTTGAAAAAAGATTTGACTGGCTCCCTGCTCCGTTGTTACATGCTTCCGCGTCGTTTGTGCCTCTGGCTGCTTCCAGCACCCTATGAGCATCCATGTGAAGAGTGGGCCACCATAATCCTGCAAAAAGGATGGCTTTGATTATCCTATCGGGTCCAAAATGACCTCCTGCAACACCTTGGTGTGCAGTCTCTAGTATGCTCAGATAATCGCTCTCATGAACACATTGTCTTAGATATCCATCTCGTCCTCTTTTGTATAGATTATCTCCAATAAGTGAATAATCTTGAGCTTCCTGCTCTAGACTGCGTTGTCGTGCTAAAGTCATTCCTTGAGGGAATGTCTTCGTCCTCAAGTATGTCACTAATTGTTCACTCCAGTCTGGTGTGAGAGACACGTGATATAATGTAGCATGCTCTACTGGTGGTCTTTCACCACAAACATTGCATTCTTTACACAACTTGTAGACATCTGCTTCCATCGTAGGTCAATATACTCCTAGCCTATGCAGAGTCTATAATGTTCGATGTTTCGAATGATGTTGCTTTAATGCACCACATGTGCTAATTGCAACCAATTTGCATGTTCTGATTCATCTACACAACAAGCAAGAATCTTTTGATTATCCTGTTTATATATGCTTCCTGCCATTATTTGGTATCTCTGAGACTTGGTAATCTCTCCCTCTTTGATCTTTATCCTAGGATTCTTGGGTCCATATGTGAGAATAGGGACTATAGGCTTAGCCCATTCTGGTGCTATCTCAAGGTTAAACAAATATGCGTCTGGTAACTCATCCACTACTCCTTGAGGAGCTTCTCCTGAGGTTAATCTCGAAAGGTGGTCAACTCTAAGATGTGTCTTTCCTTTCCTGACTACGACTTCAAAATCATACTCCATGAGTAGTAGAAACCAACGTATCAGTCGTCCTGTGTTACATGGTTTGTTGACTAAGTACAATAGGGCTTGATGATCCGTAAAGAACTTGAATTTGTTGGCCAACAAGTAGTGCCTAAACTTCTTTACTACGTAGATCATCCCTAATCCTTCTCGTTCCGTCGTGGTGTAATTTCTTTCTGCTGCATTCAATTGTCTGCTCGTGTAAGCTATGGGGAGATCTATATTACCTTCATTCGTGGGTTGTGCTAACACACATCCTATGGCGTAATTGGATGCATCCACATGTACATGGAATGGCTTACTCCAATCCGGGGTTGTCAATATAGGTGCTGAGCACAAGCGTCGTTTAAGTTCATTGAATGAATTTTCACATTCATCTGTCCATTCAAAGTTGGTTAAAAGAGAGTACAAAGGCTTGGCTATGATTGCATACATGTGTATGAATCTCCTATAATATCCGCAATGGCCCATAAATGCTTGTACCTCTTTCACATTAGTTGGTCTAGGTAATTCTGCAATTACTTTCACCTTTTCTTCATCCGTAGAGATTCCATTTTTTGACACAATGTGTCCTAGAATTTTGCCTTGTCTGACCATGAAAACGCACTTTTCTGGGTTCAAACAAACCTGATATTCTCGACATTTGTCAAATATTTGTCTTAACTCTGGGATATGTGTCTGTCTTACATTTGAACGTGCACATAAGTCATCGACATAAACTTCCAAACTCTTGCGTAAGAATTCTTTAAAAACATGACACATGAGTCGCTGGAAAGTGGCGGGTGCATTTGTTAAGCCAAATGGCATCACACGAAATGCAAATATGCCCCAGTCAGTGGCAAATGCCGTCTTGTGTTGGTCCTCTGGAGCAATGGCTACTTGATTATAGCCTGAAAAACCATCAAGAAAGCTGTAAACTTCCTTGCCCGCAACTCTTTCCAATAGATGTTCTGTGATAGGAAGAGGATAACTGTCTCTAATTGTGGCGGCATTAACTTTTTTAAGGTTAATACACACACACAATTTTCCATTCTTCTTGGGCACAACCACAATGGGGGACACCCATTCGGTATGCTCAATTTCGTAAATGAATCCTGCTTCTATCAAGCGATCTATCTCCTCTTTAATCTTCGCAGCGTAGTTATCATTGTACGTGTAAGGTTTCTGTTTTGTCGGTTTTGCATCTGGAATCATAGGGATTCTATGAGAACATATATCTGGATCTACTCCTTTCAAATCTTTGTAACTCCAAGCAAAAACATCTCTATATTCGCGCAATAGGGCAACTAGCTCTTCTTCTTCTTCAGTTGTCAAATCATGCCCTATGTATGTACATTTTTCTTCTTCTCCTTCGATAGCAACTATTATTTTCTTGGTTTTCTCTCGGTTATCATATACTTGTCCGTCATTCGCTTTTCTATTAGGCATTCGTACTATGATTCTTCTATCTTCGATTTCATATTTCTTGAAGTTCTCGGGTACTTCAAATAAAGATTCTTCTTTTTCTGACATGTTTTCTTTCTTCTTTCTTTTCTTGCCTTCACTCTTGTTAGTCACTTGAGTGGCTATTCTCACGTCATTCATAATTTCCTCGTGTCTTTGAGGGTGAGTCTCTACCTCGAAAAAATATTCTTCCTCTGATGCAAAGGGTGGGTCCATGATAATTGATTCTAAATCAAAATCGCTTGCATCCTCAAATGCATCAGTGTTAGGTTCACACTCTTCTAAAATTGCATCACTCATGATTGGCTCGATCGTGAAAACTGAAATATCATAGCCATCCTCGTCACAGTGGGGTGTCCATTGTTCTTCATTGATGGCTACATCCATGGTTGCTAGGATTTCGGCCCAACCATGGGGTTCAAACTCTTCGTCTGGGAATACTACAGGTGCGTAGGCTGGATCTTGAAGGGTTCGTGGATGTTGTTCTGCACCTAAGGTCCTGGCTTCTAACCTTTCTTCCTCTTGTTTTGCTACTTTACACATCCATAAATGAGTATCCTCATGCAACCAAGAAGGATCTGATTCTAATGAGTGCACGGATTCTGTTTCTACTGGTGTCTTATGGATGGTATTCCATTGTATTGGGGGTACATCTCGATGTGAATAGTCTTTAAGATTGACTTTGGTAGTCACCCCTAAATGTTGCAAGTACAAAGAATTAGTTCCCCAATCTTGTACAATTTGCAACTGACGCATGAATGGTCATCCCAATATCATCTCATAAGCATGGTTTTTTGCAAAGTCACAAATGGCAAAGGTATGCTCAAATTCTACGCCACAAGTGGTGAGAGATATGCCTTCTAGTAAGCCTAATGGTTTTTCTATGTGTCCATCAGCCATTTGTAGCTTCATCCTGGTGGGTCTCAATGCTGGCTTACCCCAACGTTTCCATAAAGCGGTGGTAGCTATGGCTACTCCGGCTCCTGAATCTAATATGGCTTTCGTGGTATAGCCCTGATGGGTTATCGGAAGATAAGTGTTACCTTCCTCTCCTTCGCTTACATCTCCAATCTTTTCTACGGGTATTTCTGGTACCTTATTTTGTGATCCTATTTGTGAGGGAGTAGTAGCAAGCTCGGGGAATTGATTTGCTACATGTTTCCACAATTCTGGTTTTACCTTTAACAACTCCTCTAGAGTGAGATTACATTGTACTTTAGTGTTCTTGATCACTTCCGTGTTTCTAGGGATTACTGATTCTTCATTCCTCACTATTATCGTGGGTGCTCTCATACTAATAGACTTTGCTTCCCAAGGTCCTGTGAACTGAGGTAATTCTTGTAAAGAATTAGATTCAAATCTTGTGTGTTCACTCAGTTGTTCCTCCTCTACCTCATCGTAAATAGAGGGAATGTCTTGGGGAAATTGTTCCTGCAAGTCATCTATTTCTTGAATAGGAGGATGAGTTCCTTGTTCTTTTCTCCATTTCTCTTCTTGGATTTCTCTCAAAAATTCATGTGAATATTTATGTAGGGAAGACAAATTGTCTTGACTTTCTGTATTGGGTACTTGAGACAGGGATGGTGCATTCCTTTCCTGTGTCTCTGGGACAATAGGGTTCCTAGGCTGATCCTTTTTCTCTTTGCTTTCTATCAAGTATTCTAGCCTCTCCATTAGTCCTTGAAAGTGTAATTCCGGTTTTGCCATGTTATTCCAATTGAGATATCTAGAGGCTTCGAACAAAGCTTGTGCTAGTTCTACCATCTTCATGCAAAGTTTAGTTCTCTCAATTTCTAGATCAGCTCGAGGGTAGTTTTTGCTCATTTCAGCTACCTGAGGTCCCTCTTTTAATCTAGCCTGATATGCACGAAACATCATGTCGAGATTTTCTGGTATGGGTTCCGCTAAAACTGATCCTGATTTTTGAGCTGGATTCTCTTGATTCAATTCCTGCAAAGTCAATTCTAGGATTTTGGCTCTAGATTCCTTCAAACTTCCTTCCAACTCAGTTATCTTTTTACTCCATTTTCTCTTAATTCTTTCTCTAGAATCTTTCCAAGATTTTGTCTTTTTACTGCTAGATTCTGCAACTTCACTAGTTCCGGCTACTTTCTCTTGATTAAGCTGTTGGTTCTGTAAGAGCGCCTGGGCTCTTGTTATAGCTTGGATAGGCACGTATGTAGGGTTGGATCCATCTGCGTTATTTACAATACCTATCACGTTGATCGATGTCACATTCAAAGCATTAACAGGGTTCTTGGGGCAATCTTTGATTATGTGCTCTTTGCCACAATCAGCACAAAAGCCTTGGATGTTATAGTACTGTGATTGTCCTGCTATCGGGGGATGTGGACAATCCTTTATGAAATGATCTCCTTGGCACCTAAAGCATGGTCCTCTAGGGCCCTGTGGTCTTTGTTGTCTCAATTGGGGTCGTGGATTTGGGTTTGTGTACATCACATGAGCGTAGTCGGGCTCCTAACTAGGTTCCACTGGTGGACTATCGTAATGATATGTCTCCACATGTTCTGGTGACTCTGTGTAATATGCGGGTGGACTATCTACATGCGTAGAGTCAAAACTGTTTGAGTTCGGGTCACTTTCTGTGATCATAGGTGAAGAAGGCACTAAGGCCCTACTTAGGTTCTCTTCTGCAGCAGCGTATTTGTTTGAGATGACATTCGCTGGTGGGGGTGGCTGCTGAGCTAAGACAGGTTGAGGTCTCTGTTGAGCCTGGTATGGGTAGTTCTGAGGAGGCCTATAGTAATAAGGCTGAGCATTGTATTGGCCTTGATACCTACCTGGCTGCGGGTATGCTTTCGGGTAGTTCTGTCTCACGGTCTGTTTGTTGTATGGGCAGTCCTGAGCCGTATGATTCGTGTATCTTCTCTCAATTGTACAGTATTGGCCACTAGGGTTGGCTTGTGGTTGTGGTGCATTGGGACACACATTTGCCATATGGTCACCACCACAGGTGTAACAACGCTTGTTCATTAGCACCCTAGGTTTACTAGAAACTCCTAGTTTCTGGGCCACTTTTTCTGCAAGGTCTTCTATTGAGCTAGACAATTTTGTGGATGCTAGAGATGAACAGTCTGAGTCCTTATAGACCTTTGAGAGTTCCAACTCGTCTCCTAAGTTGTCCTCAATGTCTATACAAATTCTTACACATTGCTCTAGCGTTCTGGGTTCTTTTAGGTACACGTAGGAGCGTAGTTTAGAGCTCAACAAGCCATCTAAAAACAATGACACTTGCTTGGCTTGTGAGGGTAGCTCTTGCATTGGACATCGTTCAACATATTGTCTAAACCTACGTCCTGCCAGTCTGACTGTTTCCTGAGGGGTCTGTTTGAAGCTATGAATCAACGAAGACGTGTCATGTCTAATCCCACTTTTAGAGAATTCAGTGATGAATGACTCTAAAAAGTGATGCATGTCTCTAAATTGCCTTTGTTGCAGAGGTTGGAACCAAGTTAAAGCTCTATTCTTTAACGTTAGTCCAAATGCGTTGTATTGCGTGAACATGTCTTCAACTTGTTCGGCTCTTAGTACTTGCTTGAATTCTGCAACGTGGTCATAGGGATCTCCTGTCCCATCAAAGTAATTCTTCATTGATTTTACTAACTGTGTGGGTCTCAATATTCTTGCGTGTTCACGTGGTCTTGGTAGAGGAAAATCATCTCTACCACCTAGTACTCCATGATCTCTTTGTCTATCCGCTCTATTAGTGTTCGTGGTTGTTCTATCTCTCCCCATGGGGTGATTAAAGCTTACTTCCGGTCTCTCTTTATTTCCCTCTCTTTGATTTCCATGGGCTGAGGATGTTCCTGCCCCTTGTTGACTTGTATTCATGTTCGTTCTAGATGGAGGGAATACCAATTCACCTCTCCATGTGTATGTGTTTTTAGCGCGGTCAGGCACCACAAAGACTCTTTCTGAAGTCTCATCCAGGTATACAACCTTTCCAGGTGTATCCGGGTCCTTGAACTCGTATATCGTGATGATTCCTACCTCACTAAGTAGTTCTGTCTTGTATCTCCAAAAGGCTTCATCAGTTTCTTTATTTACAAAAAACTCTATGCTTCTGTTGTCCTAAGGGATCCATTCCGGGATTAGTACTCGTGTCAGTACAGATTTCCCTCTAGGTGTTCTAGGCTCTTCTAATGGTTCTTTTCCTTGAGATTTAGTTTCCGTCTCTGGTTGAATCACGCCAAACTCGTTGGTGTTGTTTGGCTGCGTACTTAAGATGTACATCGTTCCTTCCTTGTCTATGTATGCGTCTCTCTCGAATTTCACCACTGGACGTTCCAATCCAATGGGTTGATCGGGGTTGTGCATTTGCACCACTTGCCTTCGCAAACCATCCTCATAGATGCGAGCACCTAATCGGTTGGTTCGGAGAAACTCTAGTTGTGTTCTATAGGGTCCTTCTGGTTTTTCTAAATAGGCTACATTCGACCTCTGGTCTTTCTACGCTAAATGCCATTTGTGAATCACTAGTATCTGAGCTCTCGTAGGGATAACTAGTGTTCAATTGTTGAGCCCACGATCGTGCAGTAGTTCTTACACTTGCCTCTGATGATCTAAGGCTTCGTGGGTCTAACTTGCCTATATGTTTGCCCGATCTAAGGTTCATTAATTTTGTTCCTTGCACACTCAGTACACGCTCAGATCGTCAATGATTCTTTGTTATCACTTTCTTGATTCTTTTTAAATTTCTTTAGATTCTTGTCTTAATGTATGCGTCAGGAATTCGACTTTCCGTTATAATTTTGAGTTCTCGTTCCGTCAGAATTAGGTTCTCTCCTTTAGGTTTTCGTGTCACACACCTTTACTTGTAGTCTTAGACTTGAAAGAATTAAATATCTTGAACTTGAGGCGTTCCTATCGTCGTTAATCCACAACACTACCGTTTAGCCTAAGCTAAGAATTGACTGAGGGGGTTGAGTAATCTTCCAACCTCGAGTCAGCTTTTCTGGTTGCTCTGATGCCCAAGAAGCCGCGCTTCCCAAGCTTTATGCCCTTCACTGCCTTGCCTTGGTTGCCCTTGATTGCCCTTGCTAGACCTGGAAAAATCCAATATTAGACCAATGCACAGTTGGATGATCAAGCACTTGAGTATATACACCTTTTAAGTCCCTTCCCTTTTGCCCAAATTTTCAATGCTTGCCCCCTGGCTTTCTAGTCCCAAACTAGGTCAACCTCAAAAAATGGACTTCGGATGAAAAAGTTATGACCGTTGAGGCCCTGGGGGTAAAAACTGACAAACAGGTTTTTCTCCAAATATGAGCTAAGGGGTCTCCTATGAGTATAATCACCCAAAAATTTCCCAAAAATAGCCCCAAAATAGGCCAAAAAATGAAACCCTAAAATTTGCGATGGGGGTGCACAATCGCGATGGCATGAGATAATCGCGATGGTCTGGGACCGTCGCGATGGCATGAGGGTGAACAATCGCGATGGTCTGAAGTGCACCGTTGCGATGGCGTGAAAGTGGACAATCGCGATGGCGTGAGTGTGAACCGTCGCGATGGCTCGATCAGGCGGACAATCGCGATGGCGTCAGTCAACGGTCAACGTGAACAATCGCGATGGTCCAAAGTGAACCGTCGCGATGGTCACAGATGCGATGGCTTGAGCCAATCGCGATGGTCTGGGCGCGATGGCGTGAGCCAATCGCGATGGTCCAAAATTTCGGGTTGTCGCGATGGTGTGAGGTGCGAGCCATCGCGATCGTCTCGCTTGCCACGTGGCACCGTCGGCGCGATGGCGTGAGCCAATCGCGATGGTGTGGGGTCAACCAAATAGTCGCGATGGTCCGCGAACCGTCGCGATGGTCCAAATGAACCGTCGCGATGGCGTGAGACCGTCGCGATGGTCCGGCCGAGCCGTCGCGATGGCGTGAGCCAATCGCGATGGTGTGACACAATCACGATGGTCTGAGACCGTCGCGATGGTCCACCAAACTGAGAATTTCTGAAATGCGTCTGTGGATTCGTAGATGCGCAAGGGTCGCCTACACGCCTGTGCGGTCGCTTACCAAAAATTCCGAAGTTTGCAGACCATCGCGATGGTCTGACACACTCGGAGATTTCTGACAGAAGGTGTTTTTCTTACCTTTTTGCAGCCTTCCTGATGCACTGGAGTACTGTTCCTGCAAGAAAACTCAAGAAAGCAAAAGTACACACAAGCACAAACGCTCTCTCTCACTCTCTCGCATGCACAAATGAGGGGAAATGAGGAGAATGGGTGGATATGGTGAATTTTCTGATTTTTTTGGAGATGAAGATGATGATGCGGTGATGAAGATGGAGTGTGGGGGAGGTGAAAAACACTAAAAACTGAAATTTTTACCTTCCAACGCCACTTCTTGCTATACTCTTACCATCACACATTCGTCCTAGACTCGATCCCCGGCAACGGCGCCAAATTTGGTGTTGCTCTAGCACAATGGTGAGAACCACGTTAAGAAGCTCCACCTCCTTAATGTCAATCCGCGGAAGAGATAGGAGTGATATGAAGATCGTGAATGTGAGATGAAGTGAGAGTGAAGGTGAGAAGCATAGAAATGCACACACACATACACACACACTACGAAGAGACAAGCAAGCCACAATGGAAGGTGGGAAATTAGCTCTATTACTCAAGAACACTATTACAAGCTCAAAAGAACTCCAACCTCAAACAAGCTAACACTAGCCAACACTAACCAACCTCAAAAATGAGCTCTCTAGCTCTTTTTATAGTTTCTAGATTAGTTTTGACCGGTTTCACATCTAGTGACCGGCATAGTTAAAAATTAGGTCCTAGATGCTATTTGGAAGGGTAAACGGTGTCTAGAAATAACGAAAATTGATACGCTTGTTCTACCTAAGCTCCTCAAGCTCGAGGACTCCTCGGCTTGCACAAAATGGAGCTATGGATTACAAAATGGGGTTTTCTATGTTACATATGTTACAATAGTGATAAAAATCACTGTTGGAGGTTTTTGAAAAGTATTTTTAGAACATGATTCTTTGAAAAAAGATTTGACTGGCTCCCTGCTCCGTTGTTACATGCTTCCGCGTCGTCTGTGCCTCTGGCTGCTTCCAACAGTAGACTCTCTTCCCACCATCTGATGATGATGCTTCCTCTTGATCATAGGTAGGGATGAGTCTTGGGGTAGGTACATTGTGAATTACTAAAGTGGAAGATCCTTTCTTTTCATCCACTGCATGTGGCTGCTCCATAGACACCAAATCATGACTCCCTTTGATCTTCTTTGCCTCCTGGTCATACAATATGAAAGCCCTTTTCTTTTCATTGACCTAAGAAGATGCATCTCTTGCTTTTTGGTTCCAACTTGTTCTTTCTTTGATCGAGGAAAAGAGCATAACACAACCTCTCAAAAATTCTAAAGTGTGAGACTAATGGATTTTGACCAATGTAGACTTCATGATGAGCCTTTATGATTTGATAAGGAAAGCACATGCCTTCCCTCATATACATTTTTATCTCAACAATGGTGTGAATCTTGTATTCCATAATGTCATCATGATGTGATGTGTGAGGTGTCATTGATTGACACTTAATCGCTTTGCACTTACAAAAGACTTCCAACTCCTTTGAGTTGAGCTCAGCACCACCTCCTACAAGCTTCTTCACACTTTTCCCTCATTCATTTTCATCAAGTTCTGGTTTTTCTTTAATCTTACAAGAAGCTTAAGCTTTACCACAAAGAAAGTACATCCACATCTCCTTGCTATAGTTGTCGATGATCACAATGTAGGAAGATCCTTCGAAAGCCTATATAGAAATGTTACCACACAAGTTAGCATATACCAGCACTAGAGGAGCCTTTGAGCTACTCTTGCTTTGTTGTGAGAATGTCTCTCTTTGATGCTTTCCCATCATACAAGCTTTACAAGGTTCCTGCATTCCATTCACTATAGATAAGTGATGAAGAATAATACCTTGCTTTTGCATATCCTTCCATAATGTCCTTGTCACCATGATGGGTTCTTGCTGAGGTTGCATAGAACTAGATTGACCTATATCATTAGTCATTTGACACGATGCACCACTGTCTAGTACCCATGAATCCACATTTGATTCTTCTTGTGTTGAGGAGCATACAACCTTTGCTTTGGCTTCATGTATTGTCTCCTCCTTCACTTCATCTATCCTCTTGACATGAGAATCTGCAATTGCATGTCCCTTCCTTTTGCAATGGAAGCATTGTCGTTGAATCTTCTTCTTACTACTCCTCCTCTTTGCCTTCTTACCTTTGTTTGAGGAATCACATCTACTTGATGCATTCGTGGAGAATGAAGCATCTCCGTAGCTACTTCTTACTTGTTCTTTAAGCCTTCCATCATACTTTGGTGGAGTATTTTGGACAAACCTTTGATCTAGACCCTTTCTAGTCTTCTCTATCCCTTCACAAGCCATTCCATCACATGGCTGCTTGATCTGAGTAATGGATGCCTTCATCTTGTCTCCTTCTGCAAACATCTTTGCTTCCAATTGATTTTCCAAATTTTGAATGCATGTTTGGTTTCTCACATCATAGTGACTCCTCAATATACTCCATGCCTCACTTGCCTTGGATGTATGTTATATTATATATTATATAATACAATTCTTCACTATATTATATAGCGTATTTGCATTCCTTATCTTCCAAGCTTGTAGAAGTTTTGCATCTAGGAGAGTTACCATATTCAGATCCAACGGATCAAAAGTAAGTTGTGGTTCTTGCTCATTTCCCATCACCATCTCCAAAAGATCATAAGAATCAAGAATAATTGTAATCTTGAACTTCCAAAGAAAATAATTTGTACCATCTAACTTGCCTTCACTGAAGGTTGGTGGATGAACCCGTAGTGTTTGCATCTCCAAATCCATTGCACCGAATCCACTTCCACTTCCACTTCTAGTTGCTAACACCTTCCTTTGAAGCCTTTGTGTCCCATGAAATTGAAGCCTTGAAGCCTTTGCCTCCCAAGAACTCTAGCATTGAAGCCTTTTCGTCCCAAGAAGCCTAGCATTGAAGCCTTTGCCTCCCACAAGCTATAGCGTTGAAGCCTTTTCCTCCCAAGAACTCGAATGTTGAAGACTTTACCTATCACAAAATTTGGAGTTGAATCATCTACCTCTGACATGCTTGATTTTTGAATCATTCCTTCCACAAATGATAGAGTTGATTCCTTGGCATCCACAATCTCTGCAATCTTCTATACCATCTTGTGCTCTGATCATGTAAGAAAAAGGAAAATGAATGAAGAATGACTGAGTGGTGGGCTAGTGGTGTTATTCTAATGCCATGTAGAGGTTACCACAACACACATATAATATTGGTTAGATAGAAAGAGAGATATTGCTACTCATTGGAATAACATAAGAGATTTGGTGATAATGGAAAGTGGACTCAAGATGAGTAGAAGATGGACTCAACTCAATTCAACTCAACCTCATAACTCTAATACAATGGAACTCAAAAACTAAGCAATATATAGATGGTTCTATCCACCTATGCACTCCGTATATGGAGCTTAGATGGTGATCTAGATAGAAGCTACGTGAAGGGATATAGGCCAACATAGTTGGTACTAAGATGGATACCCTAATGGTTCCAAACACCACAAAGGATGATCCTAGATGGGGAGGGAAACATCCGTATAGGGTCCTCCGATCTCGAGTTGCCCTACCCATGTTCTAGGGTCATGGTAGCTTGATCCATGCTCAAAATAATCTCCACCATTGATTTATGGGGTAAATCCAATGGTAGAAAGGTAGGATCAACGACCATTTGTTTGTAGCCCTTGATCTTGCTTAATCCACACTTAGGATCAAGCCTAGACCCAATGGCCCACATCAAATAGACCCTTCCTCAAGTTAAGAAAGATACTTTTGTTTCTAGCCTGTGAGGATCAACCCCAAATCCAATGGCTTAGAGGTAACCTTCCTGATTATCCATCTATGATATACTTTAAACCTTATCTGACCTCAAAGTTAGGAACCTACCAGTGTCCAACACTCTCACATGTCTTCTTCTCATAATCGGGGCCTTACAAATAGAGTGTTATGGAATAAGGGTGGTGCTACATAAGGGTGAGGCATTGAGCATATCTAACAAAATCGTGATAAACAATACTTAAGTGTGTGGAAGGTGAAACTTGTATTCAGTTATCCTTAAAGGGATTTCAAGAGAAATCCAAAAACATTAGAAGATTCTTAGACTTATGTAGTGAATACAATTCCTAGAAAACCCTCAGGTAGCTATTTGAAAGCTTGACATAAAGAAAGAATCCAAAAGGTAAGAATAATCCCTTTTGACTATAAATTAAATGGGCAAGAACTAACTAGATCTTGAATATGATTCAAGACACTTCGTCTTAGACTCAAAACATTAGTTTATTCCATTAAAAGGTTTAGAGCTTATAATATAAGCTTGGGATGATTATGTTCATGGAGTGATCATGTGTTGGAGGCCCTAGAAAACTAAGAAAGATGGAAAACATACAAGTAACTCTTTACCTTCAACTTCTTGTAAAAAGAGTGTAGGCAAAAGGTACTCTATAGTAAGATAAAGATTCTAGAATTTAAGGTAAATATTTTCCATACATTGGTGTCGGATGTAAACTATATTGGTATGGGAAACTATACATTATATTCACATTAATGTAGGAATGATTGTATGGGACATCAGACCTTGAGATGGTAGGCATCCTTTATTTTTGGGCACATAAATTGAAGTGAGAATCAATCCCAATGGGAAATGAAAAATCATAGATAAAAGAAGTATATGATGATTAAGAGTATGAATGTAAGACACATCAAGTATCAAGTAAATTGGAAAGCTATGAATCATGAAGTTGAAAGCGCTTTCTAGATCTTCACAAAGGCTTTGTGCAAGAATAGTATAGTCTCATTTAATGGGTTATATATGAGACTTCCCGCTAGGGAGTTTTTCGTTCTTTATTAGAAATGTCACATGTATTTTTGAAGAGAAAGAACTTGGAAAGATCCTTTTAAGCAAGATAAGCTTGATTAAGGTCAATCTAGGATAAAGCACTTAGTTGACAATATGACTTAGTGAATCCATATCTTGACTCAAATTTATAAATGTGTGTCAAGCAAAAGTGAAAATTATTGAAGTTAGACTAAATTAATCCAAAGACCCTTATTGATAATATACCGAGGTAATCAATCTATACTAGATTGGTACTCTAGTATATAGGAGTTCCATGAGGTTGAAAGGTATTAACTTAGTAATCAAGATACTTGAATTATCATGGTTTGAGAGTAAAGTTAAACATCATCAAAGCTCATTGGCTCGAGACATTGATGTTTTCTACCACTAGAGTTTGATAGATGGATGATTGTTAAAACTTACCTAAGGAATCTTTTTGAGAATTCAGGTTTAATCTCATAAAGATAGAAACAATGCTCCAAACCTTTGGCCAGAATAAATCCTTAAAGGTTTGAGTCTCATCTAGTTTGACTCAAATCACTATGGTGTCTTACAAGTTGAATTGATTGCACAAAATTTGAGTTCTTCCTTTCCACTTTGTCGAACCTTGGATTTGACTCTGAAAGACGCTTCAAAGTAATTTCTAGACTAAGTTCAACATGGAATAGTTAACTGAATTAAACATCAGAGGTAGATGTTCTATATAGAACTGATTCAATTTTACAAGAGACTTGAGTTTAAGACAACTCTTGAAGAGAAAATATTTAGGAATTTTTTTTAAGTTCTAACAGCTCCAAAGAAGTCAAGCCATTTTGAATTCGGTTTCCCAAAGGAGTAAATGAAACACTTATGTCTTGCATTCTATCTTGGACTTTAAAACCCAATAGGTCATAATAGTCCCATAATTGAGAAAAAAGATAAGTAGATGCACTACAACATATCGAGGGTATACCGAGGTTGCTACCGAGGCAAATGAACGGGCGTGAATTCTTCGCGATGTCGGTGTTGCAGTCGGTGTAGGCATCGGAACCAAAGCACCGGTATGGGCGCCGGTATAAGCATCGGTATAGGCGTCGGTATAAGCGTTGGTATTTCCGACGCAAATACCGACGTCCGCTGGGTGTACCGGCGCATATATCGACGACCATACTAGACCTACCGACGCGTATACCGACGACCATACCTGCACAAATTTTTTTGGATAGAGTGTGTTGTCTTTTGCTAAAGCATGATGTTGTTTAGAAAAAGACAATACACTCTGCCCAAATGAGTACATGTGTTATGTACTCTAATGGCAACCAAAACATAAACTTATATGAACAAAAATGAACAATGATTCATGTACAGAAAGTCGTATATTCCATAAATGAAAAATGTACAAAAGTAAGGCAAAGCACTTACATATAGGAATCGAATACAAAATTATGGTACATCATTGCCACATAGGAGTGTAATACAAAATTGTGGCAATGTGACAAAACACTTCCATATAGGAATCGAATACAAAATTATGGTTCATCATTGTCGTATGCGAGTGTGATACAAAATTGTGGCATTGATCAAAATATTTACACCTACAATCCTGCAACAAAACATATGTATAAAATAAGACCAATTAACATGACATTTATAAACAACAACTAGAAACACGAAACCAAGATATAACTTTACCTAATCAAGAATATTCTCCCATGAGACGATTGCACCACGTCCCTCTAAGTCTTGTAACAGTGCAGTCAGTCCATGTTGATATCCATACGATTCTTCACTTCGCGTTGGAGGACGACCCACTGCCAACTCCTATAGTAAATATGCAAAATGTTAGATGAATATACATAATATACTTAACACAAACAACTTCAATAATTAACATCATACTTACAAATTGGTAGCGGATACTGTCGTATCCGCCACTACCTAAATGCGACATTCCAACCGTATCTAACCGTGTGGCCGCCACATCTCTTTGTTGACGATACGGATCACGAGTATGTTGATGTTCATCCTGAATCGATTCCCATTCTTCGGCGTCTAGCCATACAGGCTTCCGTAAGCCTGCTTTGAAAGTATCGCGAGCTTCCGGTCGTCGATGCGACATGACCTCGCGTGTTGTATGTTGTATCCAATCGGAACTCACAATAGGATTGCCAGGTGCTGGCCGATACTCTTCATATATGCATTGTGTGATATGATTTTTAGAGTCTCTATCCTGTTTGGCCCATTTTAGCATTACTGAATGACCGAATTCGATAGAGCAGAGTTGTCGTATACGTTGTCGCATTGACTTCCCCGTCGCATCCATAACTGGAGCTCCATTACGGATATGATATATCTTCGATTCATCATGATCATGTGCACCCCAAGGTGTACGTGTAGATCCCATCTGATGCAATATGAAGATCTCATCTCATCCAATGTATATATATATATGCATGCTTAAGCTTGTATACATATGCATTCATGTATACATATGCATTCATGTATGCATATGCATTCATGTATGCATATGCATTCATGTATGCATATGCATTCATGTATGCATATGCATTCATGTATGCATATGCATTCATGTATGCATATGCTTGCTTGTATGCATATGCATGCTTGTATACATATGCATTCATGTATACATATGCATATGCATATGCATACATGTATACATATACATATGCATATGCTTGTTTGTATACATACATGTACATATACATGCATGTATATGCATACATGTATGCATATGCAAATGCATACATGTATACATATACATATACATATGCATATGCTTGCTTGTATGCATATGCATGCTTAAGCTTGTATGCATATGCTTGCTTGTATACATACATGTACATATACATGTATGTATATGCTTGCTTGCTTACATATGAATATGAATGCTTAAGCATGTATGCATATGTAAGCATATGCTTGCTTGCTTACATATGCATATGCATGCTTGAGCATGTAAGCATATGCATATGCATGCATGCATGTATGCATATGCATGCATGTATGCATATGCATGCATGCATGTATGCATATGCATGCATGCATGAATGCATATGCATATGCATGTAATGCATATGCATATGCATGTAATGCATATGCATATGCATTCATGCATGCAATGCATATGCATACATGCATGCATGCATATGCATACATGCATGCATGCATATGCATACATGCATGCATGCATATGCATACATGCATGAATGCATATGCATACATACATGAATGCATATGTATACATGCATGCATATGCATACATACATGAATGCATATGGATGCATGTATGCATGTATGTATGTATGCATATGCATGCATGCATGTACGCATATGCATATCTCTCATGCATGCATATGAATGCATGTATGCATATGAATTCATGTATACATATGCATGCATGCATGTATGCATATGCATGCATGCATGTATGCATATGCATGCATACATGTATGCATATGCATGCATGCATGTATGCATATGCATACATACATACATGCATACATGCATCCATATGCATTCATGTATGTATGCATATGCATGCATGTATGTATGCATATGCATGCATGCATGTATGCATATGCATATCCCTCATGCATGCATACATACATGAATGCATATGTATACATGCATGCATATCCCTCATGCATATGCATACATACATGAATGCATATGTATACATGCATGCATATGCATACATACATGAATGCATATGGATGCATGTATGCATGTATGTATGTATGCATATGCATGCATGCATGTATGCATATGCATGCATGCATGTATGCATATGCATGCATGCATGTATGCATATGCATATCCCTCATGCATGCATGCATGCATATGCATTCATGTATACATATGCATGCATGTATGCATATGCATGCATGTATGCATATGCATGCATGTATGCATATGCATGCATGCATGTATGCATATGCATACATACATGAATGCATATGGATGCATGTATGCATGTATGTATGTATGCATATGCATGCATGCATGTATGCATATGCATGCAGGTATGCATATGCATGCATGTATGCATATGCATATCCCTCATGCATGCATGTATGTATGTATATGCATATGTATGCATGTATGCATGTATGCATGTATGCATGTATGTATGTATGCATATGCATATGCATGCTTAAGCATGTATGCATATGCATTCATGTATACATATGCATTCATGTATGTATGCATATGCATGCATGTATGCATATGCATGTATGCATATGCATGCATGCATGTATGCATATGCATGTATGCATATGCATGTATGCATATGCATGCATGCATGTATGCATATGCATGCATGCATGTATGCATATGTATGTATACATATGCATGCATGCATGCATGCATGTATGCATGTATGCATGTATGCATGTATGCATGTATGTATGTATGCATATGCATGCATGCATGTATGCATGTATGTATGTATGCATATGCATGCATGCATGTATGCATATGCATGCATGTATGCATATGCATATGCATGCATGTATGCATATGCATATGCATGCATGTATGCATATGCATATGCATGCATGTATGCATATGCATGCATGTATGCATATGCATGCATGTATGCATATGCATGCATGTATGCATATGCATATCCCTCATGCATGCATGCATGCATATATGCATGCATGCATATATGCATGCATGCATATGCATGCATGTATGTATATGCATTCATGTATACATATGCATGCATGCATGTATGCATATGCATGCATGCATGCATGTATGCATATGCATGCATGCATGTATGCATATGCATGCATGCATGTATGCATACATATGCATATGCATGTATCCATATGCATGCATGCATGTATGCATAGGCATGCATGCATGCATGTATGCATAGGCATGCATGCATATGCATGTATCCCTCTCTCTCTCTCGCTCACTCTCTCTCTCAAACAAAAATAAAGAGAGAAGATATTAGAAAACAAAAATATAAAGAAAGATAAAAGAGTGATATATGTTTTACTTACATTTATGTAATTTTTTGAATCAAAGTTGTCAAAATCCACTTGAAATTCTCCTTCGTTGAATTTCCAAAGATTTGATCTCAAAAATCTCTTGCAAAACTAAAGAGAGAAGATATTAGAAAATCAAAAACATAAAGAAAGAAAATAGAGTGATACAGTATGTGCGATCTACTTACCAAAGCGTCAGATCTATAAAAATAGAGGTGTGTTTATAGAGAGAGAGGGAAGGAGAGGGAAAGAGAGAGAGAGAGAGAGAGAGAATTGTTTGACACGATCATCAAAATCCACTTGAAGTTCTTCTTCGTCGAATTTCCAAAGATTTGATCCCAAAATCTCTTGCAAAACCAAACAAAGAACATATTAGTAAAGAAAAAACATAGAAAAGAAAAAAGAGAGAGAGAGAGAGGGAGAGAGAAAAAGAGAGGGAGAGAGACGGAGAGAGAGTGAGAGAGAGAGGGAGAGAGAGAGAGAGAGATAGTGAGAGAGAGAGGAAGGGAGAGAGAGAGAGAGGGAGAGAGAGAGAGAGGGAACGGAGGGAGAGAGGGAGAGAGAGAGAGGATGACAAACAGAGTTCGGTTGTTGGCGCACGCAAACCCGAAAGCAGAAGTTCTACATTCAAAACGAGCAGAATGACGAATTTCGGGTTCGGGCCCAGTTAAAAAGAGAGCGTCGGTATTTCCAGCAAAATACCGACGCATATACCGATTCCGTGATTCCGAGGCAACGTAGCTGTGATTCCGAGGCAATGAAGCTTTCCCAAATTTGCCGAGGGGTATACCGACACCAACAGCTACCCGTCGGTACACTGACCGTCGGTATTCAAATCCATTGCATGGAATCCACTTCCACTTCCACTTCCACTTCTAGTTGTTAAAACCTCCCTTTGAAGCCTTTGTGTCCCATGAACTTGAAGCCTTGAAGCCTTTGCCTCCCAAGAACTCTAGAATTGAAGCCTTTTCGTCCCAAGAAGCCTAGCATTGAAGCCTTTGCCTCCCACAAGCTATAGCGTTGAAGCCTTTGCCTCCCAAGAACTCGAATGTTGAAGACTTTACCTACCACAAAATTTGGAGTTGAATCATCTACCTCTGACATGCTTGATTTTTGAATCATTCCTTCCACAAATGCTAGAGTTGATTCCTTGACATCCACAATCTCTGCAATCTTCTATACCGTCCTGTGCTCTGATCATGTAAGAAAAAGGAAAATGAATGAAGAATGACTGAGTGGTGGGTTTGTGGTGTTATTCTAATGCCATGTAGAGGTTACAACAACACACATATAATATTTGTTAGATAGAAAGAGAGATATTGCTACTCATTGGAATAACATAAGAGATTTGGTGATAATGGAAAGTAGACTCAAGATGAGTAGAAGATGGACTCAACTCAATTCGACTCAACCTCATAACTCTAATACAATGGAACTCAAACATTAAGCAATATATAGATGGTTCTATCCACTTATGCACTCCGTATATGGAGCTTAGATGGTGATCTAGATAGAAGCTAGGTGAAGGGATATAGGCCAACATAGTTGGTACTAAGATGGATACCCTAATGGTTCCAAACACCACAAATGATGATCCTAGATGGGGAGGGAAACATCCGTATAAGGTCCTCCAATCTCGAGTTGGCCTACCCATGTTCTAGGGTCATGGTAACTTGATCCATGCTCAAAGTAATCTCCACCATTGATTTATGGGGTAAATCCAATGGTAGAAAGGTAGGATCAACAACCATTTGTTTGTAGCCCTTAATCTTGCTTAATCCACACTTAGGATCAAGCCTAGATCCAATGGCCCACATCAAATAGACCCTTCCTCAAGTTAAGAAAGCTACTTTTGTTTCTAGCCATTGATTTAGGTTGATCCTCACATTGATCAATCCCAAATCCAATGGCTTAGAGGTAACCTTCGTGATTATCCATCTATGGTATACTTTAAACCTCATCTGACCTCAAAGTTAGGAACCTACCAGTGTCCAACACTCTCACATGTCTTCTTCTCATAATCAGGGCCTTACAAATAGAGTGTTATGGAATAAGGGTGGTGCTACATAAGGGTGAGGCATTGAGCATATCTAACAAAATCGTGATAAACAATACTTAAGTGTGTGGAAGGTGAAACTTGTATTCAGTTATCCTTAAAGGGAGTTCAAGAGAAATCCAAAAACATTAGAAGATTCTTAGACTTATGTAGTGAATACAATTCCTAGAAAACCCTCATCCTTAAAGGGAGTTCAAGAGAAATCCAAAAACATTAGAAGATTCTTAGACTTATGTAGTGAATACAAAGAAAACCCTCAGGTAGCTATTTGAAAGCTTGACATAAAGAAAGAATCCAAAAGGTAAAAATAATCCCTTTTGACTATAAATTAAATGGGCAAGAACTAACTAGATCTTGAATATGATTCAAGACACTTCGTCTTAGACTCAAAACATTAGTTTATTCCATTAAAAGGTTTAGAGCTTATAATATAAGCTTGGGATGATTATGTTCATGGAGTGATCATGTGTTGGAGGCCCTAGAAAACTAAGAAAGATGGAAAACATACAAGTAACTCTTTACCTTCAACTTCTTGTAAAAAGAGTGTAGGCAAAAGGTACTCTATAGTAAGATAAAGATTCTAGAATTTAAGGTAAATATTTTCCATACATTGGTGTCGGATGTAAACTATATTGGTATGGGAAACTATACATTATATTCACATTAGTGTAGGAATGATTGTATGGGACATCAGACCTTGAGATGGTAGGCATCCTTTATTTTTGGGCACATAAATTGAAGTGAGAATCAATCCCAATGGGAAATGAAAAATCATAGATAAAAGAAGTATATGATGATCAAGAGTATGACTGTAAGACACATCAAGTATCAAGTAAATTGGAAAGCTCTGAATCATGAAGTTGAAGCGCTTTCTAGATCTTCACAAAGGCTTTGTGCAAGAATAGTATAGTCTCATTTAATGAGTTATATATGAGACTTCCCGCTAAGGAGTTTTTCGTTCTTTATTAGAAATGCCACATGTATTTTTGAAGAGAAAGAACTTGGAAAGATCCTTTTAAGCAAGATAAGCTTGATTAAGGTCAATCTAGGATAAAGCACTTAGTTGACAATATGACTTAGTGAATCCATATCTTGACTCAAATTTATAAATGTGTGTCAAGCAGAAGTGAAAATTATTGAAGTTAGACTAAATTAATCCAAAGACCCTTATTGATAACATACCGAGGTAATCATCTATTCTAGATTGGTACTCTAGTATATAGGAGTTCCATGAGGTTGAAAGGTATTAACTTAGTAATCAAGATACTTGAATTATCATGGTTTGAGAGTAAAGTTAAACATCATCAAAGCTCACTGGCTCGAGACATTGATGTTTTCTACCACCAGAGTTTGATAGATGGATGATTGTTGAAACTTACCTAAAGAATCTTTTTGAGAATTCAGGTTTAATCTCATAAAGATAGAAACATTGCTCCAAACCTTTGGCTAGAATAAATCCTTAAAGGTTTGAGTCTCATCTAGTTTGACTCAAATCACTATGGTGTCTTACAAGTTGAATTGATTGCACAAAATATGAGTTCTTACTTCCCGCTTTGTCGAACCTTGGATTTGACTCTGAAAGACGCTTCAAAGTAATTTCTAGACTAAGTTCAACATTGAATAGTTAACTGAATTAAACATCAGAGGTAGATGTTCTATATAGAACTGATTCAATTTTACAAGAGACTTGAGTTTAAGACAACTCATCCATTGAGAATTGCTTCAAGGTCGATGGATGAAGAAAGCATCTAAAGTTCTCTCAAAAGATTTTGACTAGAACTCTTGAAGAGAAAATATTTAGGAATTTTTTTTAAGTTCTAACAGCTCCAAAGAAGTCAAGCCATTTTGAATTCGGTTTCCCAAAGGAGTAAATGAAACACTTATGTCTTGCATTCTATCTTGGACTTTTAAACCCAATAGGTCATAATAGTCCCATAATTGAGAAAAAAGATAAGTAGATGTTGGTTAAGTAGTTGGACATAGTTAAAAATATCTAAGTGAGATGTTTTGGTCAAACTCAACTTAGGAGACTTCTCAAAGTCTAGAACTGGTCCAGGATCCATCCATTTTTCTAGGACCATGCACACGTAGTGCACATAATTGGACCCACATACAAAATTAGTTGGAGAATCTTAAAATCAACATACTTTGTGTTATGAATGCCTATTTCCCATATAACAAAACATTGAATTAGGCAAGGATGTTTTAATCCAACCTTATCATTCTTTTCATACTTTGCACTTGATTTCTAATGATTTGGGTAGGGATTAAACCAGATGTAGATTATCCTCTTTTTAGATCTAGCCATATATAGAATCTCCTTCTAATAAAGAGGCAAACCAGAGAGATGAAGACCACGATGGACAACACTAATCATGGGGCACAAGAGAACACTCCAATTATTATACCTACACACATTTTTGCGTATGAAAATGTTAAAGTGGGTAAGAATGTTGTATAACTATGGTTCCAAGGGGCAAAGGACATGGGTTTTGAGGATCTAAACTCACTTGGAGAGTCCTTGGAGTTTATTCAAAACTTGGAAAAGTGTTTGCAAGGATATGGTTTGAACCTTTGAGCTGTTTGGATTTATTTACTCCAAATTGAAGGTTTTTGACCCCTAGGATTGATGCTTCCTAAGGGTATCATATTTAACCCTTCGGAAGGCCTCTCAAGCCTATGGACTTGTATGTACAAACTTGGGAGAATTCTTTTGAGAATCCACATGAGAGCCATGTGAGGACCATGTGATTGCATGTGACTTCCAAGGTTAGAAGGCCTTGGATTAGTATCCATGTGGAGGGGAGACTTGGAAAGCTCCCCTCACATTCCCCCTTATCCTAGAGGTATATATATGGGTGGATACATGCATCTCTCATTGCCTTGTGGGATACATCCTTGTTGTGGTGATACAACACCCCCCCCTTCCTCAGCTTTACTCTAGCAAGCCTTCAGTCTTTGTATCATTAATGTGAAACACTTAACCCTTTCTTTGTGGGATACGGAGTGTCCCATGTGTGTTGTGCCTGCCTTTACTTGCAAATCTCAACTAATTCAAGCATAATCGAAGAGGTTAGTTCTTAAACCAAACTTCCTTTAAAATAAGAGTTATCTTAGTTGGAACATAAAACTTTCATATTATTCCAATCAATTTATGAGTGGACTTAGTTTGACATATATATGATGGAATGTGATACATTAAAGAATTCCAAATGGGGAATCTGCACTATGGCAATATATAGGGATCTTGAAAGAGTTGGCTATCTTCAGGATACCGAGGGGAGTAGCTCATTATACATCGACCTTCTCAAATGCACAAACGTGTATACGTATATACACAACATGGGTATAAGTCTGATGCACAAAAAGAGAGAGAGAGAGAGAGAGATCTTTTCTTTGGAGATACTTGAAGCTCTTGTTCACTGTTAGAAATAATGTTGCTTTTTCACATGTCTTATCAAACTCGCGAGTATTTTCAGCATCCTGTGTAGTGGAAGCATAGCCTTTGCTCATGTGCTCCAAGCTTTTTGAAACGGGGGATCTTTCCTTCGTAGAGTCCATAATGGCGGCTCCCAACGTGCTATGGGGATCTTTCCCTCCCTACGAACGGAAATGGAATGCACAAGCTCCCACATTCTTGGGGATATCTTGAGCATGTGATGTTGTCGCTGCAATCTCCACAAATTATGGAGGCTCTCCGCAATACACAGAGCATGACAGATCCCCTCGACCAGGTTGTGGCACTCCACCATGGTAACAGAAATTCCTTCCAATCATGACTCGCAGATAACGTCCCTCTCTTTCCCGGTGAAAATGAACTGTAAGCCGTCAGAAAGTTTCCTTCGTTTTCAATCGCTGCCATAGCTAAAGCGGAAAGATCACTCTGAGCTTTCTGTCATAAACGCAGACCATGGCCAATTATTCGAGCAGCAGCCGCTTTTACACCCACTAGCATTTCATTCGCCGTCTATCGCAAGATGCGCCTAGAGATTCTTCGAGTAGACAGGAGGTCCACATTGATAATTATGCAGGCTATGGAGTATAAAGTTGAAAGGAAGCCACTACTCCAGTACCACGACCCGTGGAGGAGAGGTTCCTCCGTCATCGCTGTGCCAAATAATGAAAAGAACAATATCTTGCTTCCTGCATGCATGAGATCCTTTCGAAGCCTGATTTTTCTGGAGATCGTCATGCTTAGCGTTCTTCATGGCTAAAAATTCTCCTTCCCCATGGAACCCACCCACTTCATGCAGTGACCATCCCATCAACTTTGGACATGGCCATAGAGAGTGTGACACGATGGATGAGAAAGAGAGAGAGAGAGAGAGGTTATCATTTGTGTATTAAGAGCAAAGCATGATGTTTGCTGCTTCCATGTTTTTCACGCGGTAGTCATTTGTAAAGCATGAGTTCTGGTGCTGATCACTCTTTATTATATCTAAACGTACAAACACATGATTAAAGGTATTAACAGGGAAGAATTCATCGTTCGAGCTTCACAAAATTATCTATGTGATCTTCTATGTTCTAACTCAATGAAAAATATCCAAAATAAGTAGCAAACTCTATTTTGTTATTGACAGGATTATAACCGTAATATTTATGTTTCATTGAGACAAATGAAAAAACTAATGATTAGTATTTTAAATTAAAAATATAAATTCCAATAAAATATATCCTTACAAATCTTGCAACAAAACCATCTAACCCAATACGATCTAAAGGACACATGTTACGTGCTTCAAATTATAACTCACATTAGTATTAACTATTATACATATATCATGCTAAGGAAACATTTCTCATAGAGATAGTTTTTTTGCAACAATATTCCCACATTTGATATGGTATGTCATGCCTTGATAGCTTCTTTCTATCATGCAATATTTCTTGTAATTTATATTTTAAGTATGAAAAATAATTGGATCAATATACAATGAAACTCTAAATCTATACACATGCATGGGAATGTGTATGTGTTAATGTATGCATGTGTGAATGTGTACATGTGTGAATGTGTACATGTGTGAATGTGTGCATGTGTACATGTGTGCATGTGTACATGTGTGCATGTGTACATGTGTGCATGTGTACATGTGTGCATGTGTACATGTGTGCATGTGTACATGTGTGCATGTGTACATGTGTGCATGTGTACATGTGTGCATGTGTACATGTGTGCATGTGTACATGTGTGCATGTGTATATGTGTGCATGTGTATATCGCAATCTATGTACCTTTGTGTATGTGTGTATGTGTGAATGTATGCATGTGTACATGCATGCATGTGTACATTTGTGAGTCTGAATGTGTTTATCTTTGTGTATTTGTATGTGTTAATATTTCTATGTGTGTATGTGTGAATGTATATGAGTGAATGTGTGTATGTGTGAATGTGTATGTGTGTGTGATGTGTATGTGTGACGTGTGTATCTCTATGTATGTGTATAAGTATGAATTTGTGTGTATCTTTGTGTTTTTGCTTGTTTGAATGTCTATATGTGTATATGTATAAGTATGAATTTGTGTGTATCTTTGTGTTTTTGCTTGTTTGAATGTCTATATGTGTTTAAGTATGAATTTGTGTGTATCTTTGTGTTCTTGCTTGTTTGAATGTCTATATATATATATATATCCTTTTAACTTATATAAATTTCATCAACTTTAATCATCTAATGTATATTTTTTAACATCACAATCAAATTGTGATTAAGAAGAAGGAACTCCACCAACATCTCCTACCCAGCAAGAACTACTTATTGTCAGTAGGTTAAACATTAAATTTTAATATTTTATAGATACATACAATAATAATATATTTTCTATTTATGTAATATTTGTAACTTTTATTATGTAATTTTTATAATGGTATAATGAGACTTTAATCAATTGTTGAGTACTTCACCACCTCTGACCCATGCAATGACTTGAGATGTGCTACCTAATATGATTTATGATTATTTTTACTATAGAGATTGTTATCGTTAGTGTCCATGTGAAAGGCCAAATGACCACCGAACACTTCTTTGTATATGTTCTTTAATAAAACATATAGTGGACTGGTCAGCCATAGACTCTAAGTTTGACCACATTTGTAAGACCTAATAAGTCTGTCTTCATGCTCCTTGTGTACTGTGTTTTTCTTGCGTATTTTGCAGCCTCTGCACAGAGCACCGTGTGTAGCCCTACGAGCTCAGTTTTCTACTCTAAGGATATCGTTGTGAAGCTCTCGAGAAGGAGAGCATAGTCTGGTCCATCGCCATTGAATTACTTCACTGGTATCAAAATAGTTTGATGCAAAAGCATTGTTCCATTTATGCGAGTGAAGCGAGCCACCCCCCTCGACTTTCTCCAATGCTTACGACTAAGGCAGTGACCAAGGCATAGACCTTGGCATACCTTGTCATCTAAGTCACCGAAGTCATTGTTGGCACTATTGGCTGCATGCAAGGAAGGACCTCAACGATCAAGGAAGATAGAGGTTCCTGGTACTTCTCGAAGGTCACCCATCACAGTAATGTTCCCCCTGAAGCTCGCTTAACCATGACAATCTCTTGCCACTCAGATACACTCTTGTGGTGTCTGAAGAAGGGGAAAGACTAACTTAACATTACCTTGAACATGTTTTGGTCCCTCAAATCTTCATTCTTTGTTTTTCAAAGCCTCTTTATGAAGCATTTTTGGGGTGTCTTTTGGAGCCATTTTGGAGTACTTTTGCACATAGTTCTCTTAACACAGGTCCAAGAAAATCAAGAAGAGTATTCTTTGTAATTATTTGACAATAAATATCAACCTTTGGTGCTGTGTTTTCAGCCACACTCATAAAACTATAGGTTTCTTGAAAGGTTTTCAGTTCTGGTGGGAGCAGCCGCTACAAATTTATGCAGGTTTTTGAGCATAAAACATCAGAGTTGATAGACACTTGTAGGTGTTGTTGGCTAGTTTTTGGGCTGTGCATTCAGCTTTTTAGTGACATTTTACTGCATATATTGAGCACATACACACCATGCATGCTTCTATGGACACCTCTTATGTACGTCCATGTGGTCATTGATATAGCGGTTACATTTTTTGCATAAAGCCTTTTATGTTTGATAAAGAGGGTCATGGTGAGGTTTTCTTAGCTAGGGGACACCCAGATGTGGGGGTCCCTTTGGTGATGCAGGTGGAAGGCTTACCTAGCCTCACCATAGTAGATTTATGATAGTTGTTCATAGGTGCTCGATAAGCCTAGTTGGCTTCTATTGGGTAACTGCTTATATGCAGTGGAGTCAATGATTCACTATGCAGATAAACATGTCCGTACTTGCAGTTTTATGATATTTTGACACTGGTCATATGCTCATTTTGCAAAGGATACTTTGGCAAAATCTTTCTAGATTTTTTGTTTTTTCAACTATACAATGGTCGATTTAATCCATTGATACACTTATTCATTGGTGTTTGGACTCTTCTAGCTCCATTATCATTCTATTCACTTCTCTACCATCATGGCATCAGAGGTCTTAGGCACATCTAGTGGAGCAAGGTCTAGTGCTAGTGTTCCAAGGAGGAGCTATAACTTACAAGGCAAAGACCATTTTGAGATCTGAAAATTTGATGGCACAAACTTTGCTCTATGGAAGAATCAGATTAAAGATGTGCTGATTCAAAGGAGGCAACGGAAGCCAGTAAATGGGATTTCAAAGAAGCATGCTGATATGGATGAAGATGATTGGGATGAGTTATATGAAATGGTTAGTTCTACCATTTGCTTGCACCTGGTAGATAATGTTTACTTTACAGTATTAGACTGTGAAAGTGTAGAGGATCTTTGGAAGAAGTTATGCAATACATATGAAAAAGAGACAACATCAAATAAAGTGTATTTGATGAGAAAATCATATGACCTTCACATGAAGGACACAGATTGTGTTGCTGCTCATCCAAATGAGTTTGATGCTATATTCTCTTAGTTATAGGCTCAGAAAATGGATATGGATAATGAAATGAAAGCAGTATTGTTGTTATGCACCTTGCCATCATCATGGGATATGTTTTGCATAGCTATTAGCAATAGTGCACCTAGTGGTAAAATCGTGTATGATGACATATGTGGAGCACTCTTGAGTAAGGAGATTCGTAATATATGGCTGGCACTCAGAGTGGAGATGCATATAATGTTTGTGATTCTTACCAAGGAAAGAATCAGCAACGTGGTAGGAGCAAGAACAAGGAAAATAATGGTCAATGGAATAAGAGTACAGTAAATCAAGGAAGAGGGATATTGAATACCATTATTGTCATAAGAAAGGACATATGAAGAAAGACTGTTATGCATTAAGGCCTATTCAGGTCGAATTCTTACGTTTGAGCCCAACATTGATACCCTATTTATAATAAAATTATCCTTAATATATAAGTTTCAATTTAGTATACTCCAATCAAGAGATAATAACATGTTGTAGTGAGTGAATGAGTCAAAAACTAAAACATTGGGACACAAAGAATTGTCTCAAAATCTTGTGTAATTCCCAGAATGTTGATGGGCATGTTAAACAGTTACCTGCACCATCTACTTTGACTGTGAAGATTGAAAAAATTAATGGTATTTCTGATGATGTTGATGTATTGACACTTAATAGTATTGTGTCAATTGAGGCTCTCTTTCCTACATGTGGCTATTGATATATTTAGGTAGTGATGTGTGTGAACACTCTAGGACCACCGGGGCACTTTTTTCCCTCTTTAGGAGGTTTTTTTCCCCCGGCTTGTATATACGCCTATTGCCCTAATGGGCTACTTATCTTTGTACATTCTCTAGTAATACATTCAGTATTGTGTGTTTGTGCTCCAAGCTTCTTCTTCTTCCTTGTGCTGTTCGCATGCTTCTGCAGACGTCTATCTCCAACAATTGGTATCAGAGCAGGTCGTCGCTTCTTCTAGGGCGCCGTCGACACTCCTCCGTTTGCAGTCTCAGATTCGCACGAATTTTGGTGAACATACTCAGGGTGTTTCTGAGATCAAAACAGCTTTGTTGTGTGGTGCCAAAATCGCGATCTGAGCTCGTTTCGGCCTTCGAACGCACTATCGCAGCGCTTGTGCAGGCTATTTTGTCCTTTTGTGCCAAAGGTATATACCAGTTTCTATTCACCAGTTTAAGCGTCTCGAAGTCTGCTACAGGTCTAGCAGAACTCGTCTGGGCAGTTCCGTTCAACTTTTTGAGATAGAGTCAATTTTCTGCATCAAGGTATTTTAGTCACCGGCCATGGCTGAAAGCAGTGATGTATTCCGTATGTTGGCTGTTGAGGATAAGTTGGATGGTACCAACTACGCATTATGGGCTTATATGATGCGACATGTACTGGTTGCAAAAGGATTGTGGAACATTATGTAGGGTGTTGAAAGACGTCCTGTTACACCTGTAACGACAGGTACTGCAAATACAGGTGTTGGAGCTGATGAAGATGGTGTCGAAGATGATATTCCGCAGATTCCTGTTCGTGCTGTTGTTTCTGTTGCACCTACTGCAGAGCAGATTCGTTGGGATGGCAGAGATGCCCAAGCACATGCATTGATAGCTTTGTCTGTCAAACGTGCCATTATTCCTCACATTCGCTCTTGCAGAACAGCAAAGGATGCTTGGGATACACTTACCACTTTGTACCAGGCTAGGAATGAGGCTCGTGTTGCTTACCTCCGAAAACAGTTAGGGAGTGAGCACATGAATGAAGGTGATTCTATGGACAATTTTCTTACAAAGATCAAAGACCTGAAGGAACAATTGATTTCTGCTGATGAGGTTATACCAGATAGCTCACTTGTGTAGACCGTTCTGAATGGTCTTCCTGATTCATATCAGAGTTTTGCCTCTACTCTTCGGTTGATGATGAAAGGCAATCCGAATGCCTTGTCATTTGAGGAATTAGTCTCTGTTCTGTTGCAGGAAGATCAGTCCAGGTAGAACAGGTCCATTATGCGTGTTGTAGATCAAGCTTTCCTGGCTAGTCAGAAGGGCAAAGGAAAATGGAGCTCTTCTACTAGTAAGCAGAAATCTGCAAATGCTGCACAATCGAAGAACCAGGATAAAGATGAGAAGAAATCAGAAAAGCAGAAATTGTTCTGCAAGTACTGTAAAGGAAATGATCATATTATAAAGAACTGCCCAAAACTGGCTGCTAAAGAGGCAAAGAAGAAAGAGGCTGGAATGGTTGTTGCAGAGGCCTCTACACCAAAAACAGAGTCTGCAAATCTTGTGCAGGAAGAAGAATGGGCGTTTACTATTGTCTGCAGTTTTGACCCATCTTCTCATGATCAGTGCATGTCTGCAGTAGACTCAGATGTTTGGTACTTTGACAGTGGGGCGACCAAACATATTACCTTGCAGCGCAGTTTCTTCTCTTCACTCGAGCCTACCCCTACAGGGAATACTGTCACATGCGCCAATAACTCCTCTTATCCTGTTATGGGAGTTGGTAAGATCATCTGACTACTGCTGATGGTAGTTCTTTCACTTTGTCAGATGCTTTATTTGTGCCAGGGATCAAAAAGAACTTGTTATCAGTTTCTGCATTAGCCAAGATTGGCTTGGTTGTGAAATTCGTTGATGACAGGTGTACAGTCCATGATCTCTCAAATGGCGATGTGATAATTGCTTCTGGCATTTTATGTCGTGGGCTGTATAAGCTCATAGAGTATGAAAGATCTGTGAATGATTCGGCATGTGCAGTTCATGATTCTCAGGCTATGTCAGATGCAAAGCTTTGGCATGCACGCTTTGGTCATCTGAATTTCAGTTGACAGGTATAAGGCTAGGCTTGTTGCAAAGGGTTATGCACAGGAAAGAGGCATTGATTTTGATGAGACCTTTGCACCTACATGCCGTATGACTACTGTTCGGAGCATTTGTGCACTTGCAGCCCATCATGGTTGGAATGTATATCAGTTGGACATTAAAACAACATTTCTGAATGGTGACTTGCATGAAGAAGTGTATGTTTTTCAGCCCCGTGGCTTTGTGTAGAAAGGGCATGAAAACTAGGTTTGCAGGTTAACGAAGGCATTATATGGTTTAAAGCAAGCACCACGTGCATGGTATGAGAAGATACATGCCTATCTGATTGCACATGGTTTTGAGAATAGTCCAACTGAAAGCACCTTATATGTTAAACGTGCTAATGATGTGCTTATGATCATTGTTTTCTATGTTGATGACATGCTGCTCACTGGTCCTATTGAGACACATATTGCTGATTTTAAGGCTGATTTGCATGCCTCATTTGAGATGTCTGATTTGGGGCATTTGCATCACTATTTAGGCATTCAGTTTATGCACATTGATGGTGGAATGGCTTTGTGTCAAACGAAATATATTGACACATTATTGCAGCGTTTTGGCCTTGAAGACTGTAAGCCTATTGGCACTCCTATGGAGACAGGTTTACGATTGAGTCTTCATGATGCTGGAGATGCATTTGATGTTGTTCTCTATCAGCAGGCTGTTGGATGCTTGATTTACTTATGCATTACTCGGCCAGATATTCAGTTTATTGTCTCACAGATGAGCAGGTTTATGCATTGCCCAGGAGTCACGCATTGGAAAGCGGTTAAGAGCATCTTTCGCTACTTGAGTGGTACTCGGCTACTTGGGTTGTTTTATCCCAAGGGGGGATCACTATCGCCAGATTTGCATGCTTTTTCTGACTCAGATTAGGCTGGTTGCTATGACACTCGTGTGTCCACCAGTGGTTTTTGCTTCATGCTTGGTAGCTCATGTATATCTTGGTTGAGCAAGAAGCAGCCTACTGTGGCCACTTCCAGTTGTGAGGCTGAGTATAGGGCAGCTTTCACAGCGACTGTTGAGTGTGTGTGGCTCAGACGCCTTATGGCTGATTTGGGTGTTGGCCAGTCTTCTGCCACCACCATCTTCACTGACAGTCAGAGCACATTGGCAGTTGCAAGGAACCCTGTGTTCCATGCTCGCACTAAGCACATTGAGGTGCATTATCACTATGTCAGGGAGAGCTTCTCTGCTGGAGAGATCAGCTTGGCATATGTGCCCACGCAGGAGAACATTGCAGACCTTTTCACGAAGGCTCTGCCTAGGTAGAAGTTTGAAGCTTTCCGCAAAGCTTTGGGCTTACTTCCTTTTGTGGAGTGATTTCCACATAGCTTGGCACTTCCTTATACATGAGTGCCAGCTCCTTGTTCACCGCATCACTCCCAGGGGGGATTTGTTGATATATTTAGGTAGTGATGTGTGTGAACACTCTAGGACCACCGGGGCACTTTTTTCCCTCTTTAGGAGGTTTTTTCCCACGACTTGTATATACGCCTATTGCCCTAATGGGCTACTTATCTTTGTACATTCTCTAGTAATACATTCAGTATTGTGTGTTTGTGCTCCAAGCTTCTTCTTCTTCCTTGTGCTGTTCGCGTGCTTCCACAGACGTCTATCTCCAACAGTGGCTGTTAGATTCTGATGCTTCTTTCCATGTGACACCACATAGAGAATGGTTCTCTAATTATGCAGCAAATTCTCTTGGTACCATGAACTTGGTGACTCTTACTAGTGTGACATTGTGGGGATTGGAGATGTAATTATGCAGTTCATTGATAGTTCAAAATTTACTATGCATAATGTATGCCATGTACCTCAGTTATCATGTAGTTTGATGTCAGATGGTCAATTTGATGACCTTGGTTACAAGGTGGTCTTCTATGCTCAATCCTTTCATATATCAAAGGGCAATATGGCTATTGCAAAAGGAACCAAAGTTGGCTCACTTTATCCTTTATTTGTATCATAGAAAGAACACTTGTTAGCTGTTACTGAACAGCCTATGGCTTGTATTTGGCATGGTTGTTTGGGCCATATATCTCGTAGTGGAATGGAAAATGTTTCTTGTTCTGGCTACTTACCTATGTTATCTTTTTCTGATTTTTCATTTTGCAAGCATTATCAATATGGAAAGCAAACTAGAAATCTGCATAGAACACACATTGACTCTTCAGTTCAGCCTTTAGATCTTGTTTATACAGCTGTGTGTGGTCCTTTGCCAACTAGGTCCTTAGGTGGTTCTCTTTACTTTGTCACTTTCATAGATGATGCTACTAGAAAAGTTTGGGTATATCCTATCAAATTGAAGGATGAGGTATTCCCTACTTTCAGAAAATGGCTTGCTTCAGTTGAGACTAAAAAAGGAACTAAGCTTAAGGCTTTATGTTTAGATAACGGAGGTGAGTATACCTCACATGAATTCAACCTTTTCTATAAATATAGAGGGATTCATAGAGAGTTTACAGCTCCTTATACCCTAGTACATAATGGTGTAGCTGAAAGGATGAATAGAACTATTCAAGATAGAGTAGTTTCTATATTGCATCATGCAAAACTCTCACAAGGTTTTTGCGTAGAAGCAGTATTGATTGTTGTTCATGTGATTAACCTTTCACCTAGTACTACCAAAGGTCTAAAAGTGGCACAAGAGTTATGGATAGGGAAGCCACCATATTTTGATCATCTTTGAGTTTTTGGGTGTGAATCATATGTTCATATACCCAAGAATCTTAGAGAAAAGTTGGACCATAAGTCAAAGAAATGTATTTTTCTTGGATATGTCTGAGAAGGACAATTAGGATATCGCTTATGGGATCCTGAAACATGGTTAGTGATCAAAAGTAGTGATGTCATTTTCAATGAGTCTAAGATGCATAAACAACCCAGGTTGAAGTGACAAGAGTGGTGTTTGAGGATACTAGTCCTCCAATTAGCATGCATAAAAATGCTGCACATAGGGATGTTCAAGAGAATGTCAGATCAAATCACTCTGTAGATGTTCTTGTTCAGCAACCATTGAGATGCTCTACACGTGTCTCACATCCTCGTGATAGATATGTTCCAGGTTTAGATTTTGTTATGCTAACAGATGTCGCTGAGCCTTCTTGCTACAAAGAGGCTATGTAGACAAAGGATCACGTCAAGTGGGAGTGTGCCATGAAGACTGAGTTGGATTCTATTCAGAAGAATGGTACTTGGGCTAGTCCACTGAAAACTACTTTCTTTCATGGAGATCTTCCATATGCGATCTATATGGAACAACCAGAGGAAAGTCTAGTTTGTAAGCTCAAGAAGAGATTATATGGACTTAAACAATCCCCTAGACAATAATACCAAAATTTTGATGCTTTTATGAAATCTCAAGGCTATTCTCAAAGAAATGAGGATCATTGTCTCTACACAAAGACATGCTTAGATGGCATCTTGATATGCTTGATACTTTATGTCGATGATATGTTGATTGCTGGGAAGTCCTCTTATGACTTGTCAATTCCCAAAAAGAAGTTGATTTAGACATTTGATATGAAGGATTTGGGGGATGTCAAACATATTCTTGGCATGCGCATTACTTGTGATAGGAGTAAAAGATGCATATACTTGTCTCAAAGTGAGTACATATCCCAAGTACTTCATAGGTTCAATATGTAGGGTGGAAAGGCATTGAGTACACCTTTACCCACATATGTGAAATTGAGCAAGGATGTTTGCCCCAAATCAGATGAGTTAAAGGAATTCATGACCAAAATTCCCTATCAGTCTAGTGTTGGTTGTCTCATGTATGCTATGGTAGCTATGAGACCAAACATTGCATTTGTAGTGAGAGTTGTGAGCAGATATATGTCTAACCTTCGCAAGAAACATTCGGAAGTGGTCAAGATGATTTTGAGATATCTGAGTGGCACTAAGGACAAGTGTGCATGCTTAGGTATAGGGAAAGCATCCATTATTGGTTACACAGATTCTGACTATGTTGGTTGTGTAGACAATCATAAGTCTACATCAGGCTACATTTCTCATTTTGCTGGAGGTGCTATCTCTTGGAGATATCTGTCTTCAAGAATGTACAGCTGTTTCCACCACAGAAGCAGAGTATGTTGCAGCAAATGAGGCATGTAAGGAAGCATTGTGGCTTTCTCATCTTGCTTGTGATATGGGTTTACCTCATCATGTACCTGGTTTGCTCAGTGACAGTCAGAGTGCCATTGCTTTGGCTAATAATTCGGTCTATCCTGTAAATACCAAGCACATTGAGTTGAGGTATCACTTCATTAGAGATTTCTTAGCCACTGAGCGCATTATTCTTGAGAAGATTCACACTCGAGATAATGTTGCAGATGCTTTGACTAAAGCTCTACCTTACGATAGCTTTCGACACTGCTATCACTTGATGGGGGTTACTTGATTCATGATCTTACACAGTCACTTGTGATGGAGATGATTAATCTCCAAAAGACAAGCTACACTTGAGTTTAGAACAACTCTATGTCTGTTGGGTGTGTGTGTAGAAGTGCAAGAGACACACGAGAAGCACACACAAGGAGCACAAACGCAGCAAGACACGTAGAGAAGACAATGGCTGGAATAGCTCTCTCTATTGACAATAAACTGAACTACAGTAAGAGCTGAATAATATCCCTAAGTATAAAGTACCAGCACATATGAGAGTATCAAGTATGTGGTAACATGGGGAAAATAGCCAGCACTAGAGTAAAAAGTGCCCATGTATAGGGAAAAGGTTCACATCAAAGCTACTCGAGGAACAC
>CM035422.1:54834672-54854672 GCA_020310875.1 Ceratopteris richardii
ACAATCCTTCAGCATATCTTATGATCTCGTCATGGATGTACAAACTCCAGATTTCAACAAATTCCTTGGAAAAATCTTCAGCAAAAAAGCCAACAATAATATGAAGGAAGATGATTCCTATCAAGGTAATTCAATAAGTGCTCTCTATTTAGGTAAGAAAGACAAGAAGCACAAAGGCAAGAAGAAGGAAGAGGATGAAGAAGATATCTCCCAAGCCCACAATGCAAGAAAGAGCAAGTGGAAAGGGGAGAAGAAAGGATAGAAGCATGAAAAATCAAAAGGTCAAAATATTCAACCTTGTGCCATCTATGATAAGGCCAACCACACCACTCAAAATTGTTGCTTCAATGGAAGGACTCAAAAAGGAGATGGAAGAGGTGGATTTGGAAATAACAAAGGCAGAGGTGGACACAACTTCAACAATAATAATAGAAGACATAATAGAAGGGACTTCAAAAATTATTCAAAAGATCAACCACATGAAGACTCATTGCTTCTAATGAATCTGAGTCACAAAGAAGGTAAAGAAGATGATCATTTGTTCTGTATAGATTACGATGCTCAAATCATGTTGTAGGAAACATTGTGCTTATACCTAACTTGGAAAGTCCAAAGAATAGACATGAAGTACAAATAGGGGATGATATTAAGCACAATATGTAGAAGATTGGTAAGTGTGGGCCAAATAGTCAAAAAAAGATTGCAAGCTAGGTTCACCCAAACATGGAGCTTTTTTGGAACACCCATGTTAAGGCTTCAAGAAGATGGCTTGGGGTTAGAATCATCGTAGGCTCTTTACTTTTGAGGTGGGAGAAACCGGGAACATAGGTCTATTTAACTTTGGGTCTCAAACCCTAAATGAGCTTGAAGTGTGTCATAAGAGACTTGGTCATGTGAATGAAAGAATCTTGAAGGATATATGCAGGGATCAAAGTGTTCTAGGGCTTTCAAAAATATCAAAGTAACACATGATCAATAGACGTGATGCTTGTCAAATTGGGAAGGCACAAAAGACAACCATTCAACCACAAAGGTTACATCCACAACAACTTTTTGGACTTAGTACACACTGATCTGTGGGGACCAAGTCAAGAACCTTCATTGGTAGCCTCAAGGTATTATGTTTACTTTGTTGATTACCATAGTAGATGGACCAATTTGTACTTTATCAAGAATAAGAATGAAGTGTTTGAATACTTCAATAAGTACCTAGCACATTTGGAGATTCATACAGGTAGACCTTTGAAGAAACTTAGATCTAATGGAGGGGGAGAATACTTCTCCAAATATTTTGATGATTTCTTGCAAGATAAAGGAATCAAAAGGGAAGTGACCACTAGGTACTCTCCTCAATTGAATGGAATTGCATAGAGAAGAAACAAGACTCTAGTTAAATCAGCTAGAAAAATGCTTGAAGAAAAGAAGTTGCCACCCTATTTAGGGGCAATCTCAATGGTTGTATATCTTGTAACAGACTTCCATCCAAATCTCTTCAAGGTATGACTTCCCATGAAGCTTGGAATGGTAGAAACTAAGTCTAGGATATTGCAACGTATTTGGTTGCTTAGCTTTTATACATGTACTGTCACAAATAAGAGGTAAACTTGATGAAACATCAACCAAGGTATTATTAATTGGCTATGATTCAACTGAAATGATCTACAAGTTTTATGATCCTTCCACCAAGCAATTCATGAGAAGCAGAGATGTATTTGAAGAACACAAGCCGTGGTATGAGGAGGACAAGCAGAAGGTAAACTTTCCATATGATCTTAACTATGATTTCCATCCATTAGGTATCAAGCATGATACACAGGTCCACGATCCAAGAAGTGAATCTAATGATGATCAAGAAGAGAAAGAAAGATACTATGAGCTCTGGAATTCAAGAGGAAAGGCCAAAATATAAGAATGTGGAGAATGCTCCAAGCATACTCCTACAATGTAAACAAGGTAGAAAAAGCAACCTAAAAGGTATGTATATGAATCTACATTTTTTAAATAGCATTCAATTTACTTGGCCAAAGACAATCTCAAAGGAACCCTCAACATATGATGAAGCTAAGGGTAACCCTAATTAGGAGAAAGTTATGAAAGAGGAGATAGAAACATTAAAAGAAACAGACACTTGGGAGTTGGTTCCAATGCAAACTAATCAGAAGGTAATAGGTTGCAAATGGGTCTATAAATTGAAAGGAAAGTTAGATGGATTAATTTGTAGGCACAAGGCTAGATTAGTTTCCAAAGGATGTGATCAAAGTCATGGTATAAACTATGTCAATAGAGATGTTCTCACGAGTTTCCAAGATGACTGCAATCAAGACATTGCTAAATGTAGCAACTGTAAGACATTGGAGACTACTTCAACTAGATGTGAAGAATGCATTTTTCAAGAGGTATACATGTCACAACCTCCTAGATTTGAAAATCCTAATTAGACATCTTATGTATGATTACTAAAAAATGCATTGGATGGATTGAAAAATGCTACTAGAGCTTGGAATATTTGATTGGTAACCTACCTACAAGATCAAGGTTTTAGGTCAAGTAATGCAGATTCTTTTTTATTCATCAAGAAGGATCAGAATGAAGTTATCTATTTGTGTGTATATGTAGATGAAATAATTGTGACAGGAGATGAATTCAATGGTATAAAAAGGATCAAAAGGCATATGCAAGAGGGGTTCAGAATCAATGATTTAGGTGAGCTCACATTCTTCTTAGGTATGCAGGTCATATCCACAGATCAAGGGATGTATTTAACTCAGAGAAGATATATTCAAGATCTACTTCTAAAGTTCAAGATGGAGAATGCTAAACGTGTAGGTACACTGTTGGCAGTCAAGGAACTGAAGGAGTCACAAGACAAGGAAAGTCAACGAAGGGAGTCAGAGCGTAGAGAAGGCACAAGCAGACAGAGTAGTCAACGAAGATCTGGCAAGTAGGCCATTATTTTTTCATGGAACTAAAGCATATCCAAGAGGGGGACCCATAGGAAGAAGGAGCAAGTAGGGAGCTCCAAGAAATGTATGTCAAACTATTAGAAGAAATCCCTACAAAAATAGTGATTTTCATCACTAAAAACCATTGTAAATACCATGTCATATTTTCTTAGCTCCATTTTGTGCAAGCCAAGGAGTCCTTGAGCTTGAGGAGTTTTAGAAGTACATACCTATCAGTTTTCACATTTTTTAGACTCCGTTTGAACCTCCAAATAGGCTAGAGAACCTAATTTTTAACTAGGCCGAACACTAGGTCTGGATAAAGCCAAAAACTAGTCAAAAACTATAAATAGAGCTAGAGAGCTCATTTTTGAGGGTAGCTTGTAATAGATTTGAACTTGTATGAGCATTTTGGAAGTAATCTAAAGAAACTCCATTGTCTTTCTCTTTGTCTTGCCGTGTGTGCGCGTGTGTGTGTATGTGTGTGCATGTTGGTGTGCTTCTCACTTGCGCACTTGTGCCTTCACTTGCTCGAGGTCATCATACCATCCTCATGTCTTCTTGGATTGACATTAAAGGAGGTGCTACTCATCATTGAGCTACACCAAATTTTGGCGCCGTTGCCAGGGATCGAGCTTTGAGGACGAGCGTCTGATGGTAAGACGTAGAGTTGTGACGTTGGCGTTGTAGGTAATCTCTTTGCTTTTTCTTATTTTTCTCTTTCTTACCTCACCATCATCATCACCACCATCCTCCTCACCATATCCGATCTCCATCTCCAACACCGCGAAAATTTCAGTTTTTTTATCATATCACCTTCTCCTTTCCATTTCCTTCATTTCACTTGTGAGAGAGAGCGAGAGAGCGACTTGTGTGTATTGTTTTTGCTTGTTTCTTGAGCACTCTTGCAAGATCTTGTTGTATCATCGTGTCCAGCACGCTGCGTAGGTACGGAAAAGTTCAGAATTGTCTCTCTGTCGTGGACCTCTGTCGATCGCGATTGACAGAAAATTTCATCTTTTGGTAAAACAAAGCACACTATAAGGACACACATGAGGAGCACATTCCAAATCATCACTCAAAATTAAAAAATTTTGTGTTTCTCTGTCAATCGCGACCGACACCGTCGATTCGACAGATTCAATCGATCACGACCGCCAAAGACGACCGACAAAGACGACCGACAGACCCTGTCAATCGCGATTGACACCATCGATCGTGATGGACAACCACGACCGACACCTCTGTCAGTCGCGATTGACACCGTCGATCGCGACCGACTGAATTTTGACGATTGACAGAAAAATTCACACATACACGTGTCCCTCGCGATGGATAGAACCCCGATCGACTGAAATCTCGTCGAAATTCACGCAAAAAGTGTCAATCGCGATTGACACAATCGATTGCGATTGACAGGACTCACGACCGATTCTGTCGATCGCGATTGACACTGTCGATCGCGATTGACACTATCGATCGCGATTGACACTGTCGATCACGATTGACGTGTCGATCGCGATCGACAGGCCTCGATGGACACCTATGTCAATCGCGATTGACAGACCTATCGATCGCGATTGATAGGCTTTTCAGCCAAAATTTTAGGGTTTTTAATTCCAATTTTTTTTGAGTAATTGGGGACACAAAAATCACACATTTAGAGTATTGTGAGGCCTATACACTAGTGATCTGGGAAAAAGGCCAGTTGCCTTTTGACCTGTTTTCCCTTGTTTTAAACCTAGAACCCTGAACAGTCATAACTTTCTCATACGAAATCCGTTCGGGGTGATCTTAGGCTCGTTGGAAAGCTCGAGGGGAGTACAACCAAAACTTCCACTGGTTACGGTAAAATTAATATCAGGATTATTAGATAGGGTATTTTGAAGTTGACCATACCCTGGGGTAGGAAAGCTGAAGGATCCTTGGGCTTGTTTTCCATAAAGGCAGAGGGAAATTTGGGTTGTGAATTGCATGCATGAAAGTGATCTATCCATCATTTGAATTTAAGTCTTGAGCTAACCTTGAGACTCTTACAGGTCCATTGAGAGCTCTTGAAGGCATCCAAAGCAAGGGCTTTTTGCAAGCTTGAGAACCGGGTTCTTGAGCACCACAGGACAAGGGATCAGCAAGCGAGGTTGGAATATTCTCAACACCCTCTGTCCGTTTCTAGCTTAGGCTAAGTGCGAGTAGTGCTAGAAGTAAGTCAGTGCAATGATAGGCACGAGACAAGTCAAGACTAACTAAGAAATCAAGTTCAAGTCAAGAGATAACCTGTGTGTGACCAACAACTTTAAAGGAAAAGAACCTAACGTGAGATGATCAACATTCAAGTGCGGAAAATTAACTCAAGTGTTCCTGACGACGTGATATCAGACAAGATCATAACCACAATAATCAACTAAAAATAATCAAGTGACAGATATAAAAGAACTCAGCAACGAGGTTGTACCTTGGGTAAAAATTGGGATTGCTCAAATAGGCATATGAACCTTAGATCAGGACGACACCTAGGAAGAGATAGACAAAGTCTTAGGTCTTCAGAGGCTAGTGTTAATCATACTGCTAGGTCTTGGGCCCAGCAGTTGAGCCATTATTCGCACTACCCTAGCTCTGAAACTAGTGAGTCAGAAATGTCCCACTGTATGGAGAGACCTACAGGAAGTTCAGGTGTGCCATACTTACATAGGGTAAAAGGCCCCTACAAGACGCAGCTGGAATACCTTAGGACCAACCGACTAGGTGCTAGCATCTATGAGGACGGCCTAGGAAGATCAGTGGTCCAGATTAAAAACCGTGACCAATCCATTGGACTAGAACATCCAGCTGTCAAGTTTGAAAATGGAGCATACCTGGACAAAGAAGGAACCATATATGTAGTCACCAGTCATCTAGATAGGACAGACAAATTTGGAAACGTGATCCCGAAAACGGATTTAGGTGACCTGGAGCAAGTAAACATGGGTATAGAACCTAGAACCCCCCGAGGCGAATCTGTTCTCACGAGGATTATCACACCAGAGTGGATTTCCCAAGACAATAAGAGCATAGATCTACTCCTGAACTGAGAGACTGATGAAGCCTTTTAGAGGTATAGATCTGATCAGCCAAAAGAGGTAGGAACAATCATGATATATGAGTTCAAAGATCCTGATAGCCCAGGCAGAGTGACCTACTTAGATCACGCTTCAGAGAGGAACTTTGTGGTTACAGAAAATGATAGGCATGCTTACACTTGGAAAGGTGAATTTATTTTCCCCCAACCAAGATCGAATGTGTCCTTTGGTCACCCAGGAGCTGGAACATCTCAAGCTCACGGAGCTCAAAGAGACAGACATAGAGATAGACCGGAGGTAAGCTTTGCCCACCCAGTGGGAAGAGAAAGAACGAGAACGGAAACAAATAGAGTGGAACCTGAGGGACTTAGAGCCCCAAGGAACCAAAGGAATGCGGATGAATTCCCTCTACCAAGACCTAGAGAGCACACGAGGACTTTGAGACTAACCCAGCTAGTTAAGTCCATGAAGAACTACTTTGATGGCACAGGAGACCCATATGATCATGTGGTCGAGTTTAGGCAAGTCTTGAGAGCTGAGCAAGTTGAGGACCTATTCACGCAGTATAATTCCTTTGGTCTAACCCTTAGGAACACAGCCCTAACATGGTTTCAACCATTGAATGAGAGGCAGTTTAGGAGCATAGACCAACTCTTAGAGGCTTTCATCACTGAATTCTCTAAAAGTGGCATAAGGCATAATACTTCCTCATTGATACATAGCTTCAAGCAGACCCCTCAGGAGACCGTGAGACTTGCAGGAAGAAGGTTTAGGCAATATCTTGAGAGATGCCCTGTTCCTGAGTTGCCCACACCATCCAAACAAGTGTCCTTATTCTTGGATGGATTGCTAAGTACAAAGTTGCGATCCTATGTGTACCTGAAGGACCCTAGGACCATAGAAGAGTGTGTACGCATGTGCATTGACATTGAGGATAACCTAGGGGAGGAACTAGAGCTTTCAAAAATCTACAAAGATTCCGATAGCGCTTCTAGTCTCTCTTCCTCGCAATCTACATCAATTGAGGAACTCGCTGAGAAAGTAGCTCAAAAACTAGGTGTCTCTAGTAAACAAATTCCTAGATTTTCCCCAGTAAAGAGGTGCTATACTTGCGGTGGTGACCACATGGCAAACGTATGTCCCATCATGGCTCAACCCTAAGTGAACCCTAGTAGCCAATATTGCACCATAGAACGGAGATACACTAACCACACCGCACAAGACTGCCCTTATAACAAACAAACTGTCAGGCAAAATTACCCTCAACCATATCCACAACAGGGAAGATATCAAAACCAATATCCACCACAACAGTATGCTAGGCCTCAACAAACCCACCAACCACAATATCAGCCCCAACAAAGACCTCAACCAGTGCTAGTCCAACAACCTCCTGCTCCAGCCAATGTGATCCCTGTAAAGTACGCAGCTGCAGAAGAGAACATGAATAGAGCCATAGTGCCAGTAACACCATTGCTGTCAGAAAGTGACCCGAGTGATCATAGTTTTGATTCCACTCATATAGATAGTCCGCAGGCTTACTACATGCAGTCTCCTGAACATGGTGAGTCCTACTATAGTCAAGAACCGAGTGAACCTAGTTAGGAGCCAGATTACAGGAATGTCATGTACGCAAACCCAAACTCTAGACCTCAACCTAGGCAGGTAAGACCCCCATTTCCTAGAGGGCCATGCTACAGATGTCAGGGAGATCAGCTCATTCGCGATTGCCCCATGCCGGCACCCACACAACCCCAGTTAGTAACAATCCAAGGCTTTTGTCAAGGTTATGGCAAAGAGCATCTCTTACGAGATTGCCCAAAGAATCCCAATAATATGCCAAAATCACTCCTATTAATGTTATTGGATTAGTTGTAGACTCCACAGGGAGTGTGACTTCCACTGCACTAGTACAGGTAGTCACTAGAGCTCAAGCCTTGCAGCAGAACCAAAGTTTAGGCCAGGAGAAAAGTGTTGAGGCTAGTGAAGCTGAGAGCATAACCAAGAAGAGGACTGGAGCCTAGAGAGATACTAGAGAAAGAATGAAGAGGCAATGGGCTAAGAAAATGAGTGAGCTCGAGGAAAGTCTAAGAGAAACAAAAGCGAGGATAGTTGAACTCACATCTTAAACTCCCTCTCACACTACCCCACCACCACCATTCCTATCTCCATCCGATTCAACCCCTTCCAACCCGCCTCATGCTACTCCACCACCCCCTAGAGTAGGATCAGTCCTAGCAAATCCCACTCCTGAGGACCTAAATATGATGCTCAAAGCATATCAGGTGAGAATCCAAGAAGGGCCAAACGTAACCGATCATGAAAAGTGTTACCCTAGAGCAGAACTAGAGCTTGAATGAACCAAAATTTGTGCTAAGATGGTGGAATTGGCTCAAATCATGTTTGAAGCCAGTCGCCTCTTTAACATCTCTAGTTCAGCTAAGACACAGTTGCACTTTGATGGACTGCTAGAAAGGTTGGAGAGGCTAATAGCACAATCAGAAAAGGAACCTGTCTCTCAAAATAAGGGCAAGGCAAGTGAAAGAGAAAGCCTACCTGCCAGGAAGCCTATGTGCCTAACTCTATGGAGCCATACACATCTTCTTCTATGAATCGGTTCACGCCAGAATTCCTACGAGAGATTCAAGAAGACAAATGGGCTAAAGAAAGTGAAGTCCCTCCTCCCATCGAACTTGTGGATGATGCGCATGATCAGTTCCCACAAGATATTCCCTCCATTTATGGAGAGCAGGAGAGCACTCAATCTCAGGAGAGATTAGACTTCGAATCTAATCCCATACAAGAACTACCCCATTTCACAGGCCCATGGGAGGCAAAGTCTACGTGTATGCGAGCACCCACTTTCATGGTAAGAAATGAAGATTCAGCCTTACCTAGGAACACAGAGGAACTGAAAAACACTAAAGTGCAGTGTAACCTCACTTTAGAAGAGCTACTCAAAGTAAGGCTGGAACTATGGAAACATGTAGCCAAACAAGTACCAGAGATAGCCAAACCGCGTTCCCACGTAGGTTCTCATAGGACAGTGCTAGAAATTCCTCTAGACAAGATAGGAGATATGAGTGAAGGTGAAGAAGGAAACACCTATCTTCCCATCACACATCAAGGATACACAACCAAGGCAATTCTCGACTTGGGTGCAGGAGTTGCAATTGCTACCACCTCCTTATGGAAACGTTGGGGCAAGCCAACACTCAGGCCCACGAGGATGAAATTGCAAAGGGCTGATGGTCACATAGAAAGACCCTTAGGCTTGCTAGAAGGAATAACTCTCACTACTTGTGGTGTAGAGTTTGAGCACACATTTGCTATATGTGACTTTAGCAAAAATCATGCCTATGAGATGATTTTGGGAAGACCATTTATGCGACAGTTGCAAGTGGTATAGGATTGGGGAACCAATTCCTTGTATTTGCAACACTTAGGCATCACGACCAAGGTTAATCTCAAAGATTACTCTCATAGAGATGTCCCTCCTTCGATGGAATCCCATCCATAGAGCTAAAGATGATACCGAGTCGGTGCATTCCATAGGATCAGGATCCTCATGGATGCATGAAGACACCCACTTATGGATGTGAAAAGTAGCAGTAGAAGAAGAGAAGAGAGAAAAAGCCAGAGAGGTAGGTGTGAAGGAAACACATATATCAATTCAAGACCCAGCCTATGCACCTGTAGTATTTCTAGACGAAGAGTTTGAACCTCACGACTGGGCAGAAATTTTAGCAACAATGGATGTAGCCATCAATGAAGAACAATGGACACCTCACTGTGACGAGGATGGCTATGACATTTCAGTTTTCTCCATAGAGCCAATCATGGGAGATGCAGTTTTAGAAGAGTGCGAACCTAGCCCTGATGCATTTGAGGATGCAAATGACTTCGATCTAGAGTCAATCATTATGGACCCACCTTTTGCATCAGAGGAAGAATACTTCTATGAAGTAGAATTTCAACCCCAGAGACACGAAGAGCTCACCAATGACGTAAGGTTAACCACACAAGTGACCCCTAAGGATGAAGGAAAGAAAAGAAAGAAGAGAGAAGTCACACCAGAAGAGGAAGAATCTTTGTTTGAGGTCCCTAAAAATTTTAGAAAGTATGAGATAGACGACAGGAGAGTCATGATAAGAATGCCTAAACGAGAGGCACAATCAAGAGAGGCCTATGATAACAAAGAAACCACCAAGAAAATAGTGGTAGCCCTAGAAGAAGGAGAGGAGAGATGCACGTACATAGGCCATGACCTAACAGAGGAAGAAGAGCATGCGTTAATAGCCTTGCTAAGAGAATACAGAGATGTATTCACTTGGAGTTACAAGTATTTGACAGGTGTTGACCCAGACATATGCTCACACACAATTCCCATGACCTCAGATGCGAAACCCTCTAAACAGAAACCATATACATATAACGATAATTATGCTGCTAAGATCAAAGAGGAGATAGATAGACTGGTAGAAGCTGGATTTATTTATGAAATTGAGCACACTAAGTTGGTATCCCCCATTGTAGTGGTGCCCAAGAAGAATGGAAAGCTACGTGTGTGCATTAACTTGAAGAAGGTTAATGCAGCCACTATTCGAGACAACTATCTGCTTCCTATCACTGAGCATCTGCTAGAAAGAGTAGCAGGCAAGGAAGTGTACAGCTTCCTTGATGGATTTTCGGGCTACAATCAAGTAGCCATAGCTCCAGAAGATCAGCATAAGAAAAATTTTGCCACAGAGTGGGGCATATTTGCCTTTAGAGTAATGCCATTTGGGCTTACCAATGCTCCTGCAACTTTCCAAAGATTGATGTGTCACGTGTTTAAAGAGTTCTTGAGGAAGAATTTAGAGGTCTATGTTGATGATCTCTGTGCTCATTCCAACATTAGACAGACACATATACCAGAAGTCAGGCAAATCTTTGACAAATGTAGAGAGTATCAAGTCTGCCTGAACCCAGAAAAGTGTGTTTTCATGGTCAGGCAAGGCAAGATTCTAGGACACATAGTGTCAAAGAATGGCATATCCACCGATGAAGAGAAAGTAAGAGCCATAGCCGAGCTACCTAGGCCAAAGAATGTCAAGGAAGTACAAGCTTTCATGGGGCATTGTGGTTATTACCGACAGTTTATACACATGTATGCCATCATAGCAAAACCTCTGTATGGGCTTTTGACTAACTTTGAGTGGACTAATGAATGTGAGGACTCCTTCAATGAGCTCAAAAGAAGATTGTGTTCAGCACCAATCTTGACCACACCAGATTGGAATAAGCCATTTCATGTTCACGTGTCCAATTATGCTATTGGATGTGTACTCGCACAACCTATGGGCGAAGGTAATATGGATCTTCCAATTGCCTATGCTAGTAGACAGTTGAATGCAGCTGAACGGAACTATACCACCACCGAACGAGAAGGATTAGGCATGGTATATGCAGTTAAAAAGTTTAGACACTATTTGCTTGCAAATAAGAATAAATTTTTTACCGATCATCAGGCATTATTGTATTTGGTAAACAAACCATGCAATACAGGCCGATTAGTAAGATGGTTTCTCTTACTAATGGAATATGACTTTGAAGTAGTGGTGAGGAAAGGGAAGACTAACTTGAGAGCAGACCATCTCTCTAGGCTCACATCTGGGGAAGCCCCACAAGGAGTATCAGATGACCTTCCTGATGCTTACTTGTTTAATTTGGAAGTTGTACCTCAGTCGGCTAAGCCATTAGTGCCAGTATTAACATACAGGCCTAATCACCCCATCATAAACACTCAAGATAAGGAGGTAGTAAAAGCCCAAAAATACTAGATCATGGCAGGAAGTATGTACAAGCACACAGATCAAGGGATCCTAGCTTGTTGTGTGGAAGAGGATGAGTACGCAAAATGGTTGCAAATAGCACATGTAGGTGCATTAGAGCAACACTACTCAAAGCAACGAACCCTACAGACACTAAGGAGACTCGGAGTGCATTGGCCAACTATGGAAGCAGATGTCCATAAGTTGTGCAAGGAATGCCCAATCTGTTGCACTAAACCACCTATGGAGCATACCACTCTTTATCAAGTGTCCATAGTGCCAGATTGGAGTGAACCATTAGTAGCCTTCCTGAGGACAAGAACATTCCCTCAAGATATGACACTGGCCAGACAAAGAAGTCTAGAACAAGAAGCCCTAGATTACTCACTCATCGGTAATAATCTATACAAGCGTGGTAAAGATGGTTACCTGAGACTATGTGTCCATGGGAGTGAATACATCAAGATCTTGGAAACTGCTCACCAAGGTGTAGCAGGAGGACACTTTCGACCAGATCGGGTGATCAAGGCAATCCTATTTGCAGGCTTATGGTGGCCGACCCTTCACATGGATGCACATACCTATGTGAAGAGGTGTGATGTTTGTCAACGAACTCAATATCCTATACGCAAAGATGAAATGCCCTTGAAACCTATGATGGGTGGACGTGCATTCTCTAAGTGGGGAATAGACTTTGTAGGTCCTATTAATCCCCCAGCTAAGGGTTCGCATGTAGAATATATTATTGTGGCCACAGACTATCTAACCAAGTGGGTAGAAGTGAAAGCCACGACTAAGAATGATGCCCAGACAATAGCCAAGTTCTTATTTGAGAATGTATTTACATGATACGGGCTACCTATAGAGCTAGTCAGCGATAGAGGGACTCACTTCTTGAATGAAGTTATCGAAAATCTTCTCCAAGAGTTCTTGGTAGTACACAAGAAGTCTGCCCCCTATCACCCACAAGCTAATGGGCAAGCCGAAAGCACAAACAAGATTCTATGCAATGTGCTTACCAAATTGGTGAATAATAAACGCTCTGATTGGGACAAACAGCTACACCATGTTGTTTGGGCATACCGAGTTGCCTATAAAACGGTACTCCCAGCCACTCCCTTTCAGATAGTATTCGGTCAAAATACAGTGCTACCATTGGACTTCTTGATACCTACACTAAAAGTAGCATAGGAGCATGAATGGACGGGTCATGAACTCTCTTCGAGGATTCTTGATCTGGAACGACTAGGTGAAACAAGACTAAGAGCGGTAGCGGGAATATATGCAGCTAAGAAAAGACAGAAGGCATACTTTGATGCCCATGTCAAGGATAAAGGTTTGAAGGCAGGAGATTTAGTTTTAGTCTACACTTTGAAGCAACATGCAAGAAAATTAGAGAAACGTGGCTATGGACCTATGATCATAAATAGGATCTCAACGAGTGGAGCAGTACAACTGGCCACCTTAGAAGGTGATATTCTTCTGAGCTACATCAGCGGGTGCAGAGTCAAATTATATCAAGAACCCCTGACTGAAGAGATGCTAAATCGACTTAACACTGCCAAGAAACGCAAGGAAGAAGAAAAGCGAATTCAAGAAGAGGCGCAAGCAGAAGCTTTAGAACGCATCCGAAGGATGAAGTTGAGAAGGCAGGGTAGAGATCAGCCTAAGACAGATGACTATGCAGCTCAGGGATATCATGTGGCTATGTGCGAAGTTTCAAGTAATAATTCTCATAGAATAATTGATCGACATCCTTTTGTAACCTTAGAGATAGGACAAGGAAAGAGTGCAAGGACTGTAAGGGCCTTGATTGACTCAGGTGCAGCCACTAGTGCTATTAAATTTTCTTACTGTCAAAAGTTGAAATTAAATGTCAATCCTATAGAAGCATATCTTATAGGATTGGGAGGCGTGGAAACCCCTTGCATGGGCGAGGTGGAACTTCCCCTCCACATTCAAGGTGGTTTTAATGACAGTGGAAGTGCTAGTGTGTCAAGATGAGGACCTCATTGAGCCTCTTGTCTTGGGTCAAGACTGGATCTATGACCATGCAGTCAACTTAAACCTAAGAAGTGGACTTCTTCAGGTTTGGGTCAATGAGAAACGCATTACAATTGAGTTAGAAAATGAAGCACTAAAGGAATTAAGCAAGGCACACACTCCTGGTCCTTCCAGGAGTACACATGAAGATGACCATGCTGTTCTTGTCCAAAACTATGTGATGCAAAGGAATGATGATCTCCATAAAAAAGTCAAGGACACAACAGAACTCCCTTCTTTTCCAAGGGCCAGAGGGATGCAGCAACCAACGGCATATCAAATACAGCAGACTACCTATGCTGGAGGCCAAACGAACGTGAGAAGCAAGATGTCTCAGCCAATGAAACAAGTGTGGGTGCCGAAAGGCGAATAGCCTGTTGCGATCAAGCCAACCACACGGGCAAAACTTCTTATTAGTAATCAACAACATGACACTAATAAGAAGTCTTTCAGAAATTCTTCTGCGAAAATGAAGTCTATCTGGGTACCCAAGAAGTCGATGAAGGCTAGCCCACAATCAAGGCAAATTTGGGTGCCTAAGGCTTGCTTGTGGGCTCAAATAGCTACACAGAGGCCACACCCTGTACAACATGGTTCACCCACTCGAACATCTGATACCCATTCTTACACACCACGCACGAACACATATTCTTCCATGGGCACAAGTAGAATCACTTGTAAATGGGTCCCTAAAAAGCCTCATTTCCAAGCAGACACTCTTATAAAACCCTCCAGAGTCTCCACAAATTCAAGACCAACAGCCATTCTGTTTGTTTGGCAGCCCAAAACGTGTAATAAAACCCCTGACCCTCATTTGTAAATTCATACCCACTTACTAACTACATCACTCATGCACCACACTGTTCCATTTAGCTCTTAGGATCATCCATTCCCTAACTACACACACGATTACCGAGCACTTGTTGACCTACTAACCTCTCACTAAAATCATGTTAATGTTGTAACGGGGAGACATGAACGCTTGGTGTACATTTGCGATGTTAACATCCCTTTGTATATTCTCATAGAACTGGGGACCAGTTTCCTTGATATGGTCGAGGTAGGAACGAGCTCCCAGGCGGGCACCAGCCCTCAGATTGTGGATATTGAAAGTCTTCCTATTGAGGAGGAATTGAAGGAACATCCAGTGGCATTGAGAGCATTACATGCCATACCGGTGCAGAATCCTCCACAGGGGCACACAATGCCAGTCAGCAAAAACTCACATTGATTCAGTGACATGGCAGGACCTTTGGGAGAAGACACTTACCTGTGGGAGGCAGAGATAGAGTTCAACGGGCGTTGGGGTAGGTATCACTTCTTCACCAGGGAATTTGAGAGACTGCAAAATAATGAAGGGCTGAAACTGATATGGAAGAAGGCGGGACTGTACGATTACTTCAAAGCCCAATTGCCGAAGCCCGACTTTCTGAGGTGCTCATATTTGATTAGCACCCTCACTTCGAGCAAAGAGAAAAAGGGATATAGCACTTTTGTCCTCCCATCTCTCACAAGGGGCAATGAGCTGAAACTGTTCAGACTGATAAACAACTTGGTGAGGGAAGCTCTCGACATGAAAGGTATGCATATTCCCACCGAGAAAGAGACTATGGTCCCCGACAACATGAAGAACAGGAATCTGACGAAACTAAAGGATATGGTGGCAATGACACCTACTATTGCCATTCATCTTTGGATGTGCATGCAGCATTTCGCATTCCCCATGCAAGAGAGGTTCACAATGCCACCCAAGAAGATATGGTTCAGTCTATATTTAGCAGATGCCTTCGATTTGACAATCAACATGCCTCACTGGATTATTGACCAAATCCACTTGGCTCATCAACGGTGGTATAAGAAGCAAAAGTCAGTACTGTATGGATGTTGTGCTCTCACAAGGATTGTGTACAGATGCTTGGCATATGATGTGCCAGTTCAAAGGGCACTTATTTGGACCAGGGTGCAAGAATTCCAACGTAGACTATCCACCGTAGGGCCTCCGTCCAAGAAAATGAGAGGCGCAGTTCAGATGCCCTGTGCACAGGCCCGTGGTGTGACACTGACACCAGAAACCACCCCACGGCTTCCCAGGTGAGTGCAACCATTCACTATAAGGTTACCAAGGCACAGCACAGAAGGCCTGAACCTAGTGTTTACACCAGTACCAACTGACTTAGAGTTCCCTCATGGCTTTACATTGGAAGATTTAACGGATGAGGAGGTGGCCAGAATAATCAATGCTACCAATTTAGAAGTGGAAGCTGAGCAGGCAAGCGGGCAGTAGACAGATACTGTCCAACCCCACCCGGTCCAACCAACGGTAGTCGAAGTGGAGGATGATTAAGGAGAGGAGCAAGAGGAGGAACAAGAAGGACTGTCTGATGAAGAAGAGTATGAATACGAGCAAGAAGTTCTACAGGAACTTGAGGGTGCCCCGGCTTATACGAAGCAATTGAAAAAGCTATATGATACTATCAACCGAGTTCAAGAACAGCACAAACTATCCTTGGCAGCAGGAAAAGCCCTCATGAACCAAATCCTTGAGGAGGAAGGTGTGGATGAGCAATACCGCGCAACCCTTGACATGATATCTGATGCGTTGGGGGTACCTGAGACGGTGCATACAGCTCTTGCACACTCGAGAAGATCAGAGCGAAGATACGGCAGACGCCCCCCTCGATCAGGAAAACAAATGAATGTATTAGTGTCATAACCCCAGGGCACTACATCCACGACCACTGGCACTGCTCATACCATTCTTGACACTGAGGAAGCCCACACATCCAGTGCACCCCCATCATCCCCCTTACCCCCTCTCCCTCCAACTCCACCACCTTCACCTCCCACTACTAGTGTAACCACTATCGTCACAGCCCCAGGGTCCACTTCCCATATTGAAGCACAGACCATTAGTCAACCCACACAACCTACACAACCGATCTCCACCTCTCTTGTTTACACTACTACTAACTCTATAATTCTAACTGTAGCCACGGGAAACCCTGTTCCCCCGATCACAATTTCTGGCGGTTCATATTCACAACTACACACACCACTTTACACCTTCACCACCATCACCGCACCCACAATTCCCATGTTCACAATCACTCCCACGATCCCATCCACTTTTGATCTCATGGACATATCACCCACCTCCGCACCTCTCCCTCCCCCAATACGTCCACAATCTCCCGTTCCCCCACCACCAACTTCACCCGTTTCAAGCACAGCATACACGCTCCCATTCCCTTTTCCCTTCCCTTCTGCATTCAACACCTTTTCTGCATCCACTCCCATTAATAACGTATTTAATAATATGTACCAATGTATGTCTCAATTGCAACAGCATTACCAGCACCTAGACGCACAGCATACGAGTCTCTTCAGAAGCCATGAACAGCTCCAAGCAAGATTCATTGAATTAGAGAAGGAGAAGCGGCTATTACAACAGCAGTATACTACATTACAAGCACAACATGATCAATTAGTCACTAATCCACCCCAGTCAGATACTGAAGAAAAACAATAACTCGACAACATGTTACATGCTCAGATCACAGACAATCTCAAGCTTCGACGCAATCTTGCCTTATTACGGAAGCAGATGTCTGCAGCACTCGAAGAGAATAAGAGACTGCAGAAAGAGAACGAAGAAAACTTGGAAGCAGCAATGGAGGGTTCACCACAGGAAATCGACTCAGAGAATTTCAAGGCTATCCCATCTGGAAATATGCAAATCATCTTGGAAACCCATGCCGACCTCCTGGAAGCCCATGCAGCATTAGAAAGAGAAAGAGATGATCTACTAAAGCAACTGGCAACTCAGCAGGAGTCACCAAACAAGGTCACAACAGCAGTCGACACTTCAGAAGAAGTCGTAGAACTCAGATCCGAACTAGAAGTACTACGAAGTAAAGTTCTTCAATACGAACGTCAACCCTCTCCCCTGGCGGAACCAGAACCTGAAGACTTAGTGCCAATTCAAGTGGAGGAGATTTTTGAAGACCCATATGTTCCCATGCCAACACCCGGAGGTAAGCAAACAGAAGAAGGAATGGACACGATTGAGATCGAAGCGCCTGAATGGATGCAAAGGTTGGAGAAGGTTGCTACAACCCATGATGAGAGAGTTGCAGTTCAGATAGCATCTATGTCACGATTGGAAGAAGTCATCATAAAATCGGATTACTTCAGAAACCTCTCCCATCATAGGTGGATTGGCACGTCCGATGATCTGTATGTTCCATTCTGCATATTAATGGCGGATTACAATGCTGAAATCAAGCAACGCACAACAAAAGAACCAACCTCGGCGACACAGTTTGCACCGGATGACATCCCGACAAGTGCCAAGCAGGGGAATATACATCAACCTACTTGGAGGATCCGCCTGCTTGAAACCTACCCTAAGATGGTACGCACGTGGAATAACATGCCTCTATATATCAAGTATAATCCCTGCTACTGCCCTGTCTTTCGAAGAAGGTCTTGGCCGGAGTACACCAAAACAGTTTTGACGGTTAAAGGATGTGAAAAGTGGTTAAATTATGTGTACCTAGCACCTCCTAATGGCCAACCCACAGTCAACTACATGATTTCAACCATCCGACACTGGGTAGTCAGGTTCAAGAATGTCCCAGATGTCATGGCACAGATGTGCCTCAAAATTTTTGAGCTCATGCTGGTTACATTCAGGACATTTAGGAATATCAAAGAACCTCATCTTTCGGCTATTGGATTTAATGAAGGGAATCAGGACCTTGTCTGCGATATGAGCACCACACCATCCATTAATGTCGTATATGTGTGGCATGCTCGTATAAAGTATCTACCTGCCTGCTTCAAACAGACGTTTGAAGAAATGTTTATCACAAGAGAATATCATTGAGAGATATTCATTCCCAGACCATCTCAGCTATTACAGTTATTTGCGGTGGAACAAGCTCTACATTCAGAAAAGCTACGTATGCCACATCCAGAAGTTCCAGGGCCAGTAGACTGGGATGCCCTACTCACTGATTTGGCCAAAGGGTTGAGAATAGCAGAACATCATTGAGCCACCAACGTTGTGGAGTACTACATCCAACGACCCACTCAACAAGGGTCTGTCAGAGACGACAGACGCGAGAGAGGGGGGGTGTTGGCAGTCAAGGAACTGAAGGACTCACAAGACAAGGAAGTCAACGAAGGGAGTCGGAGCGTAGAGAAGGCACAAGCAGATAGAGTAGTCAACAAAGATCTGGCAAGTAGGCCATTATTTTTTCATGGAACTAAAGCATATCCAAGAGATGGACCCACAGGAAGAAGGAGCAAGTAGGGAGCTCCAGGAAATGTATGTCAAACTATTAGAAGAAATCCCTACAAAAATAGTGATTTTCATCACTAAAAACCATTGTAAATACCATGTCATATTTTCGTAGCTCCATTTTGTGCAAGCCAAGGAGTCCTTGAGCTTGAGGAGCTTTAGAAGTACCTACCTATCAGTTTTCACATTTTTTAGACTCCGTTTGAACCTCCAAATAGGCTAGAGAACCTAATTTTTAACTAGGCTGGACACTAGGTCTGGACAAGGCCAAAAACTAGTCAAAAACTATAAATAGAGCTAGAGAGCTCATTTTTGAGGGTAGCTTGTAATAGATTTGAACTTGTATGAGCATTTTGGAAGTAATCTAAAGAAACTCCATTGTCTTTCTCCTTGTCTTGCCGTGTGTGCGTGTGTGTGTATGTGTGTGCATGTTGGTGTGCTTCTCACTCGCGCACTTGTGCCTTCACTTGCTCGAAGTCATCATACCATCCTCATGTCTTCTCGGATTGACATTAAAGGAGGTGCTACTCATCATTGGGCTACACTACACCTTTGGAAATGAATCATAAATTCAATGTTTATGAAGGTGAGAAAATGCAAGACACTAAAGAGTATCAAATCTTGGTAGGAAGCTTGATATATGCTACTCATACAAGGGTAGATATCTCATATAGTGTAGGAGTGCTAAGCCAATTCATGCACTCTCTAAGAAGACCACACATGGAAGCAGCTAAGAGAGTACTCAAGTACCTCAAGGGAACACTCAATGAAGGTATATTTTATCCTTACTCATCAGATTCAGATCTTAAGATATATTCAGACATAGATTGGGTAGGAGCAA
>CM035422.1:54859672-54972172 GCA_020310875.1 Ceratopteris richardii
GCACTTTATACAAGGCAAGAAATGAGGCTCGTGTTGCTTATCCCCAAAAATAGTTAGAGATTAAGCATAGAGTGAAGGAGATTCTATGGACAATTTTTTTGAAAAAACCAAACCTTTGAAAGAGCACTTGATTTTTGTAGATGAAGTCTTGCTAGATAGTTCACTTGTGTAAGCTTTTCTTAATGATCTTCCTGATTCATATGAGATTTTTGCTTCTATTCTTTGACTGATGATGAAAGGCAAGCCAAATGCCTTAACATTTGAGGAGTTAGCCTCTGTTTTACTGCAAGAAGATTAGCCTAGCCAAAACAAACCCATTATGCACATTCCAGATCAAGATTTCTTAGCTAGTCAAAAGGTCAAAGGTAAATGGAGCTTATCTACTAGTAAGCAAAAATCTTCTAATTCTACATAGTCAAAATAGGAAGACAAAGGCAACAAGAAAATTGAAAAGCAAAAATAGTTCTACATATACTATAAAGGAAATGATCATTTGAAATGGTCCTCTTTGCCCAAACTTAAGGCACCTTGTAGACATGTTTGTAAAGGTTGTATCTTGGGAAAAATGGAGTGTTCCTCCTTCCCAAAATATGGTTGAGTTCAAGAAACTCAAAAATTTTAGGTTGTTTGCAGTGATGTACTCGTTCAACCTCATCATGCTCAAGAGAGAGGCATTAATTTTGATGAGAATTTGCTCCCATATGTTGAATGACCATCATTCATAGCATTTGTGCACTTACAGCTCATCAAGATTGGAATGTACATCAATATGAAAACAAAGTGTGCACATTGAAAAAGGTATTGTATGGTTTGAGGCAAGCACCATGTGCTTGGTATTAAAAGATACATGCCTACTTGATTGCGCTTGGTTTTGAGCACAGTCCAATTGAGAGTGGCTTATATGTTAAGCATGCAAATGATATGCTTCTGATCATTGTTGTTTATGTTGATGATGTGCTACTCGTTGGTCCTAATGAGAAGCATATTGCTGATTTTAAGGTTGACTTGCATGCCTCTTTGAGATGTCAAATTTGGGGCATTTGCATCATTATTTGGGCATTCAGTTTATATAAGATGATGTGGAATAGCTATGTGTAAGAAATATATATATTGACACATTATTGCAATGTTTTGGTCTTGAAGATTGCAAACATATTGCCAATCCTGTGGAAACGGTTTACGGTTCAGTCTTCATGATGTTAGAGGTGCATTTCATTTTATTCTCTATCAGTAGGCTATTGGATGCTTGACTTGATTATGCATAGATCGGAATGATATTCAGTTTGTTGTCTTTTAGATGAGAAGGTTTATGCATTGCCCAAGTGCCAAGCATTGATAATTAGTTAAGCACATCTTTTGCTACTTGAGTGGTACCTGACTACTTGGATTGTTTTATCCCAAGGATAGATCACTACCACTAGATTTACATGCTTTTTCTGACTCTGACTAGGCTAGTTTCTATGAGCCTTGTATATCACTAGTGGTTTTTTCTTCATGCTTAGTATCTTGGTTGTGCAAGAAGCACCATACAATGGCCACTTCTAATTTTGGGGTTGAGTATATGGTATCTTTCATAGTGACTATTTAGTGTATGTGACTCACTCCCAAGAGCCTTGGTGAAGATGTATGCTCCATTTTCTTCAGTTGGACAATAACTTATCTCCAGGACCCCATCCTCAATAAACTCATACACATAGTGATAGTAAATTTCTATGTACTTCGTATGTGGGAAAACACCATTTTTGGTGATGGCCATGAAACTTTGGTTGTCGCACTTCAACTTTGTAGCCTCCTGTCCTTGTATTCCTATGTGCCATAAGATCCTCCTCAACCACACAGTTTCACATGCTGCAACACATGCAACTTTGTACTCAACTGTAGTAGAAGATAATGCTATAATTGGTTGCTTCATACTGATACAAGAGAAAGTCCCTGATCCTAAAGAAAAGCAATATCCAGAAACTGGTTTTCTGGTATCAATATCTCCTACCCAATCTGAATCACAATGTGTGAACGGAGATGATCCTTCTTCATAAAGAATACCATAATTAGTGGTTCCTTTCACATACCTAAGTATCTACAATCTTACCTTCTAATGAGTTGGCAAGGCTTATTAGAGAACTTGCTTACTACTCCAACAACATAAGAGATATTTTGTCTCCTATTGCACAAGTAAATGAAACTTCCAACTAGTTTCCTATATCTTCAAGTATCCACTAGAGGTTTAGTATCTTCAATAGATAATTTTGTGTAGACCTCCATAGGTGTAGAAATTTCCTTGCAATCCTCCATGTCGAATGCCTTCAACATCTACCTTGCATACTTTTGGTGAGAGATGAAAATCTTAGTTCCTCCCAAACTTCAAGGCCTAAGCAATAATGCACTAAGCCCAAGTCTATCATTTCAAATTCTAAACTCAGGGCATCTTTCATTTGTTGAAGAAGAGCATCATCATTTCCTATAATCAAAAGGTCATCTACATAGAGTACAAGCATAATTGTCTTCCCTTCTCTCTTTAGAACAAACAAGTTAGCATCACAAGCACATCTTTTGAAACCTAGATCCAAGAGATACTTATCAATCCATTGGTAACATGCTCTAGGGGCTTCTTTTAGCCCATATAATGCCTTATTCAGCTTACATAGCTTGTTATTTGAATGGGAAGCCTTAAATCCTAGTGGTTGATATACATATACCTCCTCCTTGAGGTCTCCATTCAGGAATATTGATTTGACATCCATGTGATAGATTGGACAATGTTTATGTGCAGCCATAGCTAGTACTACTGCTCTAGGGGCTTGCCTCAGCCCATATAATGCCTCATTCAGCTTACATAGCTTGTTATTCGAATGGGAAGCCTTAAATCCTAGTGGTTGAGATAAATATACCTCCTCCTTGAGGTCTCCATTCAAAAATATTGATTTGACATCCATGTGATAGACTAGCCAATGTTTACTACTCGGATAGTTAAAGTACTGAGTGCAATGTTTATGTCCTTGCACTCAGTACTTTAGCTTCCATATCCACTTGGTACCAATGACTTTACGCTTAGGGGGTGGATCCACTAGCTCCCAAGTTACATTCTTCATGATATTGTTGTAATCTATTTGCATGACAAACCTCCAATTTGGATCATGGAGTGCCTTTTCCACATTGGTTGGTTCTTTTGCTTGTTCTTGACTGAGCTCAACCATCAGGGCTATGTTTACAATATGGGTGCTTGCCCATCTCTATTTCTCTATTCTCTATGATCGCCTCAATCCATCTGCAACATTGTAGTGATTGTGGGATGGGTTTGCAGAATCATAGAGCTACCTCACCAAACGTGGCAATGGCTTTTCCACTTAGGTGATGATAGGTTGGTGACTTTCAGACTCATCATCTGAAGATGATGTTTGCTTCTCTTGTGTAGAAGGGATAGATCTTGGGCCAAGTTCATTATGGATTTCCCATTCAACTGATGATAAAGTGGAAGATCTCTTTTCCTCGTCCACTTCATGTGGCTACTTCTCCTTAAACACCACATCACGAGTCGCCATGATCTTCTTAGCCTCAGGTTCATAAAGCTGACAAGCCTTCTTACCTTCACTATTCCCTAAGAAGATACATTTGATGCTTTTTGGTTGAATCTTGTTTCTCTCCCTATTTGGAACATGTACATAACATTCACTTCCAAATACTTTGAAATGGGAAACAGATGGCTTTTTACCAGTGTGGGCCTCTTGTGGAGTCTTTCCATCAAGTGTTGTTATCTGAAGAACTCCTAAGAGAGAGGTGTGAACCACCTCTAGTCTTTTATTAGATGGACTCACACATGAGTGCCATGTGGCACCCATGAGTCTAGCCATTTGGGGGTACTCTTGATGAGGGAAGAGGGGATTAATTGAGTAGTACATGGATGGGAGGAGAATTCATTGAGTAGACTCCATGTGCATTCTATAAAGATAGCCGGTTATCATCTTCGACCTGAGTACAAAACCGCTCAAAAAGTGAGGAGGTTTCATTGGCGAGCAACATTGGTATCGGAGCCCCTGAAGAATTCAAAAGAATCCATCCATGCAAAGCTCATGACGAGTTCAAACTAAGCCACCCATATGCAACAGAGCCACCCACGTGATCAGACAGATCCGCAAGGTGCCATCGCCCACAAAGAGAGAGGGAGAGTCTCTCCTCTTCTCTTCCCCTCCTCTTGGATGAAAGTACAAGCCTTGTGGCCCATCTTTTGTACTCCAAAATGCATGTTGCACCCCCATATGTGGGATATATCGAGCTCTCCTCATAGTCTTTCATGGATATGCTCAAAAAGTTAGACAAGGAGGTAATTACTTAAATTTTCACGTTCTTTTTGTGAAGCTTGGGGGAGCAAAGTAAGTTATGGATCAAGAATTTAGGAAAAGCAATTATGCAAACATGTACTATGGGTTGTGGACTTGGGCTATGGATCATTATCATAGCTATAAAAGCTTCAGGTTCTCAGTTTTCACCTTCCCAAGTCACCCTCTTATCAAGAGTTCCTCTTCCACTTCCTACTCTTGACATACCTACCTTCTTTGAACCATAGCTTGGTGACCCGACATCCGATTTGAGAGTCTTTCTCACATTACAAAGATGCAATCTTGCGCTTCAGTGATCAATAAAGAATGATTGATTTCAAGAAGATTTGGTCAACCAAAATCTCTTTGCAACACTTCAATAGAAACTAGTCCGCCACTTCTAGGCCTAGTTTTTCATCTTTTGGCATTCGAATCAACTTTTATCACTTGGATTCGCTTCATATCTTTGAACTACAGGTGCTTAACTACCTATTTTGGACTACCAAGGACTAGTGAAACTCATAAGTGCTTTAGTTTGACTCAGTTTCCTCATTTGAGGCTATCACCATATGTTTTTGGCATCGTTCTTGCTGGTTTTTGGTGACTAGAACCTCCTCGGGCCAATCGGACATTTCATATTTTTATTTGGGCTTGGCGAGAATTGAAGATCGGTGCCTTCATGCTTCAAAGATCACTTTGATTTTACTTTGACAGCTTTTATTTTGTACTAGGGAAGTGCTCTAGTATTATATTTATCTTCTTCATGCATATTTAAGTTTACTTCCATTCTTTTCACATACTCTAGTTAGGAAATCGGGGGAAACAAATTTTAGAAAAGACTTCTCCATCTAAAGAACAACTAGAGGACCCTGACCATAGGATGGAAGAGGTAGATCTTGAGCACGAAGTTGAGAAAAAACGAGAGGGGAAAGAGCCTCAACAAGAAGGGTATACTTATGAGGAACTTCTCAATGAGTTTGTTACTCATGAACAATTCATAGACTTAAAAGAATAGACCCTTGGTTAGAGAGAGACATAGGTAGCATGACCTCTCTCATTGAGAAACTTAAGTCTCAAATGATCTCACTTGAGACACATGTCACCTCTTTCCTAGCTAGAAAGGAAAGAGAAACTCCTAATCTTCCTATAGAGATGATTAGGAAAGATCTCTCTTTTCCTGGTAAGCACAAAGGAGAGAGCTCTAGGGAAGCTCCCCTCCTAAAATACGTGAAGCCACCTACCTTTACAGGGGATGACTGTCAAAGAAACAAGGATGTTATCTACACTTTTTTGCAAAAGTGGAATGATTTGCATCAACTGAAGGGCACCCCACGTGAGTACTATGTGCTAGAGGCAAGTCTTTTGCTTGGCCCACGTTCTTATAAGTGGTGGATGAGTCTCAAGGAGGCTAATTCTATCCCTACGGACTGGGTTCAGTTTGAAACTCTTTTCCTAAAAGATTTTCGTCCTGAGAATGAGGAAGAGAGGAACTGGGATGAGTGGGATAGGATCACTTAGAGAGGTAGGCCTTTGACGGTCTACAGATCCCACTATAAGGAGATCATTTTGAAACTTAAGGGATTGGTTGACTTCCAAAAAAAACAAGAGGGTTTGTTAGGGGCTTAGATAAAGCCATAAAGAGAGAGGTAAGAAGAAATGCACCAAAGATGTTTGAGGAGGCAATCAAATATGCCGAGATTTATGAGGACCTTAACCATCCTTAGTATACTCCTATGGAGACGGATCAGCCCCTCAAACATCTTAGCATGACTAAGTTCAAGAAGAAAGTGCCATTAGGGAAAAACAAAATCTTCATTAAGAAACAGAGATCCGAAGGGCTAAGGTTACGGATCGAGCAATTTGAGAGGGCCAAAAGAGAGAACCTATGCTTTAGGTGTTGTCTCCTAGCCATTCATAGTGGAAATGTCCACTTAAGAAGGGGGAAGAAAAGAAGAGAGGATCAAAGAGTAGTATAGCCCTTGATAAGGGCAAAAAGTTGGTGCACCTAGTCTAGACACTTCCTATTCATGGCAGCTCTAGCTGTAAGGGAGTAGAGGTGATTGTAGCTCAAGTGTGAGTACCACCTCATATGATTTGTCAATCCACAAAGATGTGAGGAGGATATGAAGATTGTGAACAACTCTGGTGAGCAAATGTGAGTGACAAGCACATACAGGTGCGCACATACACACACACAAGACAAGATCAAAGAGAGGAACAATGGAAGCTTCTATTGCACAAGAACTCCCTTACAAATCTTCAATCTCTACTCAGTCAACTCTCTAACAAGCTACTAAGAAGCTGACCTCAAAAATGAGCTCTCTAGCTCTTTTTATAGTTTTTCACTAGCTTTTGACCCTGTCCAGACGTAGCGCCAAGCCTAGTTAAAAATTAGGTTATAGGGCTTATTTGAGGGCTCAAACGGAGTCTAAAAATTATGAAAATTGGTAGGTAGATGTTTCTAATATGCCTCAAGCTCAAGGACTCCTTGGCTTGAATGAAATGGAGTTACAAAAATGTGAAATGATATTTACAATGGTTCTTAGTGATAAAAATCACTATATTTATAGGGATTTCTTTTGAAAATTTGACATACACTTCTTGGAGCTCCCTACATGCTCCTTCTTCTTGTGTTTCGACTTCTCTGATGTGTTCTTGCACCTTGTGCTTGACCTTGAGTGCCAACACTCCCCCCGCTCTCGAGTCTTTCATTCCTGATAGACCCTTGTTGGAGTGGGAGTTCCATGTAGTACTTTGAAAGGTAGTTTCCATCATGTATCATCAAGAGCGTTTGGTCTTCCAAATGTAGCGGGGTTTGTTGTCCAATTCTTCATTATGGTGTTGCTAGCATTTTACGAGGTTGAATCCTATTGTAGGTATTGCTTCCTTGGATTTGCGCATGACCACATATTTGTGAGCTTCCAAGAATGGCTACTTGCCCATAAGAGGTTATCCATGTTGATGTTGAAGAGCTATTGGCTATGAACTACTTCTTAAGTATTGATGTTGTAACCTTGATGTCCTCTAGATCTTTCAACTATGGGTTTCATAGTTATAATGCTAAGTACTCATGTCCCATAATGATTGATGGTGTGTAAGTGCATGGGTTGAAGAAAATATGTGCCTTTTGACCCACCTTGTAATGTGGCCCTATGCATGGTTACTTGGGGCATGCATGGTAAGAATTATGGTCCGAAAACTTGGGTCTTGAGCTAACTGCTCAAGGGTATGCTAACAAAGAGGTTTCCTAATCTATCATTGTTATAGTGGTGCCAAAGTAGGGGATTCTCACCCTGGTGAATGTTCGGTCTATGTTCATCTCTTCGTGTTGTACTCCCATTATGGTGATTGACCATGGGCTTGTCGTTCATTGTTGATGGATGTCCTTGTTGATGATTCAATGATGAGATTCTTTGAGCGCATGGTCCTATTCTTGCTCTTTCTTTTTTTTTTTTTGCTTTTCCCCCTTGTTTTTGAGAGGAGCAATGTCACAAAACAAGAAGAAAGATGTTAGTATCAATAAAATAATTTATATATGTCAAATGTGTCCCATGTGCCTGAGATTCTCAATTGTGTCTATGCATGGCCCTGTAACATGGCCCTATATTAATGCATACTCTAGAAATGCATGACTTGAATGGTGCAAAAGACAAGGTTATGCCAAAGGCACATGGTTTTTGCATGTCGAGGCTTCTGATGTTACATGTAGCATTGATATATTCTTTGTTGGAGGCAGCCATTGGATCTCAAAATGATGTGATCAGTTGATGGTTGAATGACAACTGATCTTTCCTCCTTAGAGGCATCCATTTTGGAATAGTGTTTGGCTGTGTACAAATCAATTTTGGCCCCTTCATCTTTGCATGGTTTCTTACATTTTCTATTCCTCCCGATCAAACCCATACCCTTGTTGCTTGTCTTCTTACGATTGCCAAAGAGGTGAGCTGATCATCTTTTGATCTCTGGACTTGGTTTTGACACCTTCTTCTCCTTGGCTTCTTTGTTGAGAATTTTCATGTGATGGAGAGCATAGGCTTTTGTGCATGTAAGAGTTCCTTGGGTACCCACATGCATAATCACCCTTGTTGAGCTGCAGCTAATTCCTTAGGCACCCAAATTTGTATGTTATTGTGGTCGGCCTTCATCAACTACTTTGGTACCCAAATTTGGAGGACTCTTTGAGATAGAGATCTTCATTGTTCTGCTACTTGTTGCCTTGGATTCCTCCATTTCTTCTTCGATAATGCGTTGGACTACAATGGTGTGATTTGCTACTCTCCTTTTCATACCTAGATCTGCTTCATGCTTGGAACTACTTTCTTCTTGAATTTTGTTTGTCTATTTGCTATAGCGATTGTCTTGTAGTGTTTCACTTGCCTCTGTGGTGGAACTACTGTGGCTACATTAGTCTTTGAAAAAGAAGACAGATCCACTTGACTTCAAGCATGTTCTTCCATGATTGAATCATTTTGCATCATAGAGCTTTTGACACATACAACATCTTCTTCACTAAGATTAGTCTTAGAAAAACTAAGAGAATGTGTGATACGTGGATTTATGATCATGAAATTCTCTAATTCTAATGTAATGCATTGTTCATGTACCCAAACTTGAAGAATTCGACTTCTTAAGTTTATGTTGACTACATGGTCTTAGATCCAATCTTGACGCAAGAGAAGTGGTTCCATAAGGTCCTCATCTTGAAATACTAGCATTTTGACTTTTATTGGGACATCCTCAAGGTAGATGGGAAGCTCCACCTTTCCCAAACAAGGGGTTTCCACACCTCCCAGTCCTATGAGATAGGCTTCTATGGAACTGATGCTCAATTGTAGATCTTGGCAATATGAGAATCTAACTGCACTAGTTGTCGCACCTGAGTCAATCAAGGCTGTCAAAGTCCTTACATTCGTTCTTTGTCCTACCTCTATGGTCACAAAGGGACGTCGGTCAATCATTCCAAGAGAAATCACGCCCAATGTTTGGCACATGGCCATTGTCACGAGGAAGGAGATAAGGAAGAAAGCTCACACACACACTCTCACTCTCAAGGAGAAGCACACACACAGATTGAGGCAAGGAAGAATGATCTTCTTCTTCTTCTTCTTCTTCTTCTTCTATTACATAAAAGGAATGTACAAGAATGACCTAAAAACAATATATAAAGACCAGTACATAAGGAAAAACCTAATGTTCGCGAATGAGTGAGCTGGCAAGAAACAAATCTGCCATCACTCTCGGTAGATAAATCTAATAAAGCTCAATGAAGTATCCCTGACATATACCGGCGTGACCACTATACATGTTAGAGAAGCGAAAAACTGGTACGTGTCATCATGGATCATCACATGTTGAGCTTGATATCTCAACACTCCCCCTCAAGCTCAACGCCATATCCTGTAATCCAAGCATCTTTCAAAACTTCTTCAACTTCTCAGCTCCAAGTGCTTTGGTGAAAATATCAGCAACCTGCTCATCTGTTCTCACATAAACAAGATCAATATCACCTGCTAATACCTTCTCTCTGATGAAGTGATAATGTACCTTGATATGCTTTGTTCTAGCATGGAAAACAAGGTTCCGTGCTAACTGTATGCTGCTAAGATTATTACAATAGATAGTGATAGGCTTTTGCACTTCCACACCTAAATCTGCAAGTAACATCTCCAGCCATGATGCCTCACATGCTGCCATTGCAGCACCTCTATACTCAGCCTCTAACTGGACAAAGCAACAGTGGGTTGCTTCTTACTACTCCATGTAATAGCTGCACCTCCAAGTGAGAAAAGAAAGCCACTAGTAGATCTTCTATCTGGACTACTACCAGCCCAATCTACATCCGTGTATCCATGAACCTGCAAATCTACACCAGCTTCATAAAACAATGCATAATCCAAAGTAGCACTCACATAACGTAGAGTGCACCTCAGAGCATCCAAATGTGGCTTCCTAGGAACCTGCATAAACTGACTTTCAAGTCCAACAGTATAACTTAGATCAGGCCTTGTAATTGTGAGATATATAAGACTTCCCACAATTTTCCTGTACATAGTAGCATTTTCCAATGCTTCACCTGATGTAGTATCCAATTTCAAATTCTGATCTAATGGCATAGAAATTGGCTTACAATCAGCCATACCATACTTTTGCAGCATATTCAAGGCATATTGCCTTTGCGACATCCATATACCTGTTTCTGTATGTATAAACTCAATGCCCAAGAAATAGCGTAGCACACCAAGATCTTTCATGTCGAATTCCTGCATAAGAAGTTTCTTTACCTCTTTGATGCTTTCTTCATTATCACCACCTACAATCAGGTCATCAACATAAATAGCCACAATAGTGATGCCATCATCAGCCTTCCTTGCATATAGTGAGTGATCTGCATCGCACATAGAGAACCCAATGTTGGTTAAGTAATCAGCAATCCTTGCATGCCATGCACGAGGGGCTTGTTTCAGCCCATACAAAGCCTTTTGCAACCTGCAAACATATTCTGGATGCTTTGAATCTTCATATCCTTGTGGCTGGTCCATATATACTTCTTCCTGTAACTCACCATGTAGGAAAGCATTCTTCACATCCATCTGATGCAAAGTCCATCCTTTTGCTATAGCTAATGCAACAAGTGTTCTGATAGTAGACATTTTAGCTATAGGACTGAATGTTTCCTCATAATCAATGCCATATGTCTGTGCATAACCTTTAGCTACCAATCGTGCTTTATACCTGCTTATGCTACCATCAGCATTATGCTTTACCTTGCAAACCCATTTGCAGCCTATGGATTTCTTTCCTTGCGGCAACGGAACCAGCTTCCATATATCATTTCCATAAAGTGCAGCCATCTCCTCATCCATAGCTTTTTCCCAATCTGCATTACCAATTGCATCTTCAAAACAAGAAGGTTCAGCATCTTGTATTACCTTTGTCATGTAGGCACAATGGCGAGCCATGTAACTATCATATGTCAATCGTTGCACTGAATTACGCATCCTCCCAGATCTTCTTGGTCTTGGGTCACTTCTTCTTGTATCATCTGCATGTGCCCTTCTTACTCCTGGAGTCTTCACAGAGGGCAATCCAAGTTCCTCATCAAGACTCTTTTCTGAACCGCTTGAATCTCCATCAACGTCTTCGAAACCTGCACCTGTTTTACTACCAGCAGAAAGCTTTTCTTTACCTTTCTTGGATGTATTTGATGAATTTGATGGACTGAAATTTCCATGCAATCTTCCACTCCATTGATTTGAGTTGGAACTATTGCTTGGTGATGCATCCGGTCCACTCAAAACTTGAGATTCTGCACTAGATTTTTCAGCATTTTCTTTGTCATTTGGTTCAAGATTCAGTCCTTCTTTGGCATCTGCATAGAAGCTTGACATTTCATCAAATACCACATCTCTGCTCACCTTCACCTGTCGTGTGAGTGGGTTATAACATTTGTACCCCTTTTGCTCAAGGGAATATCCAATGAAGATGTTGGAAAACAATGTCCCATTGGTTGGAAATTGGTCAAAGCTGGTCAATCTTGCTCAGAGATTACAGCAACTATTTAGTCTCTTAAGACTTCCTCTACAAACAAATGACGACGGGTGTAATAAAGATGTATACTACTGTTTATTAGCTTTTGTATACACAACGGCGACCAGCGCCTTGGTTAGCTCGTTGGCCCTCCATCCTTGTGATCCGGGTTAAAGTCCCGTAGGCCGCAGCGCGTTTCCGTTATTTTTATTTTATGCTTTTTCTTTACAAGATTATGGACAATGAACGGACATGGATTTTTCCAATTACGATCTACGAAACGATCATAGCGATTGTAATGATTTTGCTTTATTGAGAGCTTTATTATTGCTTTTCAAGAGAACAAGAATACTATATAAACAAGTGCTTGGCTCACTTGTATGTATCCTTCACCTAGTATTCAACACAAGCTTGGAGCTTGGACCTCAATAGAGGTGGTGTTTCTTCTAGCACATGGGGCAGCCATGGTGCTAACTTGAAGCATGTTGAGGAGCAGCTATGGAGTTCTTCTTAATGATTCTTCTTGGAGAAGATGAAGGGTGTGCTCACACTCTACCTCATGGAGAGGAGGTTATCTCTTGTTCATGGCAAGAAGACTTGGTCATTAGCAGCTTGATGGTGAGGATCGGCCATCTACATGATGTATTTGAAGATTATCTTCTACAGGAAGATATTAGGTTGAAGATTGTCTTCTACAAGAAGATGTCGGGCTACTTCAAAGACATTGGATGGTGCCATATACATGGTGTATTTGAAGATTATCTTCTACAGGAAGATATTAGGTTGAAGATTGTCTTCTATAAGAAGATGTCGGGCTACTTCAAAGACATTGGATGGTGGTTAACATAAGATTTACATCTTATGTTAAGTATTCAGGTACATATTCTCTTTATGCACACAGGTACTACTTGAAGTTTATGGAGGTAGTAGCGTTCATATCAGGAGGAGTCCTATTCAGCATAGGTACAAGAGAAACAGTACGTATATGCTTTATGCATATTTGATGAGGTGTTTGAGAAGGTGTGTTCACATGAGTTTGAGGATTTCCGGCAACAAACTTGTTAGCATTCTATGCTACTTTATAAGTATGTGATCTTTTCACACACGTATCTAACTTAGGATCTTCCATAGCCTAAGTTCAGATGAGGGTTTGTTGACTATCAATTTCACACTGATCCTTCCTCTTTCAGTCACTCATATTCACTCTTCTATAACCTATAAGGTCACACATCTCATGTATATTCAGATTACTGCCCATACATCTGAATATGTTTGTTACATTGTACATTCACTCATTCATCTATTTCTCATCACATAGAGTGGTTGAGAGTTTTGCTCCCACATTGTACATTGAACATTGGTATATATGATACTATGAGTAAGCGATGGCTTACATAACAACTCACACATGTCGTCTATTCTTTCTCTATCTTTATCTCATCATTTGTATGATTAAGTTGTGGTATGTTCAGGTTTTATCAATATTGAAGAATGTTGGAATTAATGTTGTATATCCTGGACCTATGGAACCATGAACCTGTGACATGAGCCTAAGGGCCTACCTCACTTCCAACATTTGGTATCAGAGCACTAAGGTTTTGGTTTCAAAACTTTAGATCTTTGGCATCAATGCATTAAGGCTCATTCATATCCCAGGTTCCCAGAATTCCATATTTACAACATTTGATTTGAAAGCATCTTCTAATATTTGACATTTGACATACACACTTAATCTAGATGAGTAGAGATTTGAGAATTAGACATTTCAGTTACATGTGTATTCATCAGTGTGGAGTATGAAGTTGATGATCTGTTAGCAGCCGAATATTTTTGGAAGAGTATGCAAATACTTTACAAAAGTATTGTTTGAAGACCCAGACTTGATGAAGAGAAGACTACTTCAAATTCAAGGAAGAACAATGGTTTAGAGAAGATGAAGGAATCAGATCAACATCAAATCACAGGGATCAATGTTTACTATCAGATTATCATTTGCAGGTCATATCTTAGAAGAGCATTTATGAAGAGATTTGAAGAAATTCAAGGAATGCTTTTATACGCTTTCATCATTTGAAAGTTAAAGGCTACATAGAAACAAGTATCTAGAGGTTTTTCTAGAGAGTTTTTGAGAGATCTCTTTCATGGCAAGAAAGTTCATCTAAGAAGACAAATGCGAAGATGGGATGAGTTTTTCAGCCAATTTTCTGTTGTAAGTTGGTTGGATATCAAGGTACAAATGTATCTAGAGAAAGTAACTCTAGAAGGCCAATTCATCATTCAGACAACGATTGGTGAATTTAGTCGTTTCAGACATTTGAAGCAGAATTTTGATTCAGAGATATGAGGAGACGATAAAACATGATTCTATATTCACTTCCATTTGTATACCATGTTTGTTTTATCTCTTACTCTTAGCATTAGAGGAAGAGAAAAGTTCATTCGAAGAAGTCAAGAGTGTTTGCTACTTCAAGATGAAGAGATCAAAAGGTATGGAAGAGAAGTTTGAAGATGTTGACATCATCAGGTGGAAGAAAGATGCAGAAGAAGAAAGTCCATCATTTCCAAAAGAAAAGTAAGGCTTCCTTTTCTCATATATTTTCCATATACTTTTCCTATTTTATCCTCTACATCCAAAGACAAGTCTACGAGAACATCTTATTTAAAGAAGAAGCAGTTTCTTGTTTTGCATTACACTTGGTCATGATTTAGTAGATTTGACAGAGAATTGCATTGAGAGAAACAAAAGCACTCATATGTGTATGAGTTATGTTGAAGCTTTTAAGCGGGCAGCTTATATGTTCCCTCAAAGAATTCTTGGAGTGTCAATACAGAGCTACTTGGTATATGACAGGTTGCAGAGAAGTATATTTCTTCTTTATTTAACTCTTAAGGTAAAAGAGTTTTTTGTAGCAGATGTTGAAGACTTGGGTTGAGGTTTTATGTTTGGAAAAGGTTACCTCATATTCAGTATTTTCAAAAACTTCAGAAAATTCAGAATCTTGTTGATGTACAAGTCAATAAAGAATCTACTTTCAGTGATTGTCTTGATTTTTGGATACATGCTTGTATTCAAAAGGTGTTCCATCAGATCCTATTACTTGATTGAGAAGTGGAGTGAGCCAAAAGAAAGACAAGCAGGTACTATCACATTTCACCCGGGTAAAATATGAAAGTTATGAAGTATCAACTTGCAGCTTTTGGATTTCTCAAGGTAAGAAGTTTGTCCACTTATGTTTCAAGTAGGAGTCACAAATTCTTGGAAGGATTTGTTTGAAGAAAAGTTTTACAACTTTTTGAGAAGCATGGACACTTGGAGACATTCAGGAAGTAAATCAAGCATTCAGTCATGAAGGTTTGATGACAGGAGATTCTACACAGGAGAGATCATTGATCTTGAATAGATCTTGTATGATCTTGAGTATTTATGATTCAGTTATTTATCCTTTGTTTTGTAAATATTCTTAGCATTGGAAGAAGTAAGTCAAAGATTCAGATTCTATCAGATTTGTGTTGCAGAGAGATAGAAATACTTGTTATGTTGCAGAAGCTTATGAATCCTATAAAGCTTTCAGCAAGGTTTTATGTTAGGATAAGCTAACCTTATTCTACAATATGGAAAGCTGAGGAAAGACATGGAAAGCTATTGGCATGTGTACAGTGCTAATAAAAAGGGTCCAGATATTTTGTTTCAGATACAGGTATTGATCCCTGAAGATCAGATTTATTGAAAGAAGGAAGACGTTCCACATTTCATAAAGTCTAATATATTTGAAGAATTTTGGATACTAGTGTTAAGTCATCCAGGGGGGTGATGAAACATGAAGACTTATTTTCAAGCCATATGTAAAAGAATGCAGAGTCATACCTACAGGTATTCCTATTTCAGGTATTCCTATATTTCCTTTGTCAGGTTCTCTTTATAATCCAGCTTTGAAAGAAGAAGGAAGAAGAAGAATATTTGGAGAAAGTTTCTGTTAGGATGTTCCTGTTCAGGAGAAGGTTCCAGAGTTCTATTGAAGAGAAGCTTGATATTTCAGAAAGGTATATTTCAGAAGTGCACACATATATGTTTATACCAAGTTCTGAAGGAAAGAGGTATGAAGGATTTAAAGGATGAAGACATGATGACATCATAGATTTTTTGACTCATATTTCAGTTGATTTCAATTGAGATGAGTTGACATGACTTGAGTACAGTCAGAGATGAACCAGCAGTGTTCATAATACACTAAGTTGTGAGTTGACAGTCACAGGTTCCAGGATTCAGTTCCTGATTTTGTTTAGTGTATTTACATGACGCAGCAGAAGTACGTTGAGAAACCTTTTTGGAAGGTAAATGCAAATATATGGATCCTAGTGTATGTTTTCAGTTTTTTGAAGACAAGAGATAGCAGGTTCAGAGATAGTTCATGCTATATTTGTTGTCAAGTAGTGATTGCTTGATGAGTTCACTATTGGATATCTAGTTTGCATATTTTCTCAAGTATTATGGTTCATATTCAGCAAGTCCAGATTTTGAAGGAAAGTCAATTCAGTTTTGAAGAAGACTTTTGAAGAACAATTTCTGAAGTACGGGAGTACAGGCTATTTGAAGCTTGTGATAGTTTGCAGTTTGTGACAGATTGCAGATCCAGTCCAGGTTGTACCAATATGACATTGCAGGGGGGATTGTTGGAAAACAATGTCCCATTGGTTGGAAATTGGTCAAAGCTGGTCAATCTTGCTCAGAGATTACAACAACTATTTAGTCTCTTAAGACTTCCTCTACAAACAAATGACGACGGGTGTAATAAAGATGTATACTATGTTTATTAGCTTTTGTATACACAACGGCGACCAGTGCCTTGGTTAGCTCGTTGGCCCTCCATCCTTGTGATCCGGGTTAAAGTCCCGTAGGCCGCAGCGCGTTTCCGTTATTTTTATTTTATGCTTTTTCTTTACAAGATTACGGACAACGAACGGACATGGATTTTTCCGATTACGATCTACGAAACGATCATAGCGATTGTAATGATTTTGCTTTATTGAGAGCTTTATTATTGCTTTTCAAGAGAACAAGAATACTATGTAAACAAGTGCTTGGCTCACTTGTATGTATCCTTCACCTAGTATTCAACACAAGCTTGGAGCTTGGACCTCAATAGAGGTGGTGTTTCTTCTAGCACATGGGGCAGCCATGGTGCTAACTTGAAGCATGTTGAGGAGCAGCTATGGAGTTCTTCTTAATGATTCTTCTTGGAGAAGATGAAGGGTGTGCTCACACTCTACCTCATGGAGAGGAGGTTATCTCTTGTTCATGGCAAGAAGACTTGGTCATTAGCAGCTTGATGGTGAGGATCGGCCATCTACATGATGTATTTGAAGATTATCTTCTACAGGAAGATATTAGGTTGAAGATTGTCTTCTACAAGAAGATGTCGGGCTACTTCAAAGACATTGGATGGTGCCATCTACATGGTGTATTTGAAGATTATCTTCTACAGGAAGATATTAGGTTGAAGATTGTCTTCTACAAGAAGATATCGGGCTACTTCAAAGACATTGGATGGTGGTTAACATAAGATTTACATCTTATGTTAAGTATTCAGGTACATATTCTCTTTATGCACACAGGTACTACTTGAAGTTTATGGAGGCAGTAGCGTTCATATCAGGAGGAGTCCTATTCAGCATAGGTACAAGAGAAACAGTACGTATATGCTTTATGCATATTTGATGAGGTGTTTGAGAAGGTGTGTTCACATGAGTTTGAGGATTTCCGGCAACAAACTTGTTAGCATTCTATGCTACTTTATAAGTATGTGATCTTTTCACACACGTATCTAACTTAGGATCTTCCATAGCCTAAGTTCAGATGAGGGTTTGTTGACTATCAGTTTCACACTGATCCTTCCTCTTTCAGTCACTCATATTTACTCTTCTATAACCTATAAGGTCACACATCTCATGTATATTCAGATTACTACCCATACATCTGAATATGTTTGTTACATTGTACATTCACTCATTCATCTATTTCTCATCACATAGAGTGGTTGAGAGTTTTGCTCCCACATTGTACATTGAACATTGGTATATATGATACTATGAGTAAGCGATGGCTTACATAACAACTCACACATGTCGTCTATTCTTTCTCTATCTTTATCTCATCATTTGTATGATTGAGTTGTGGTATGTTCAAGTTTTATCAATATTGAAGAATGCTGGAATTAATGTTGTATATCCTGGACCTATGGAACCATGAACCTATGACATGAGCCTAAGGGCCTACCTCACTTCCAACAGAAGACACATTTTTCTGCTTTCGGATCAAGCTTCGTCCTCAACTCATCTGGAACATGTACATATGCAATACAGCCAAAAACTTTCAGATGTGATAAGTTTGGCTTTTTACCTGTAAACTTCTCTTCAAGTGTAACTTGATGTACAGCAGCAGTCGGAGTTCTGTTCATGATGTATACAGCAGTATGCACAGCTTCTACCCAATAACAATGAGGCATATTCTTCTCAGCCATCAAGGCTCTTGCTATTTCTGCAATATGTCTATTTTTGCGTTCAGCAACACCATTCTGTTGTGGTGTGTACCTGCATGAAAACTGACGCCGAATTCCATGATTTTTTAGAAAACTGTTGAACTCATTTGACATGTATTCACCTCCTCCATCAGATCTTAATGTTTGAATGTACTTCCCTATCTGCTTTTCCACCATAACTTTAAAATTCTGGAAGTGAGTGAACACCTCGCTCTTCTCTTTCATGAAATATACCCATACTTTGCGTGTATGGTCATCAATGAAAGTAACATAAAACCTGCAACCGCCCATAGATGTGGTCTTTGCTGGACCCCAAACATCTGTATGTACTACTTCTAGTACATTCTCACTAACATGCTTGTCATGTGGAAATGATGCTCTTGATTGTTTACCAAATTGACATGTTGCACATACCTTTTGCATTTCTGCAACTTTGAAATTTGGTAGTCCATGGACAATCTCCTTTGACTGCATCAGTTTCAGCCTTTGCAAGTTTGCATGTCCAATCTGTTTGTGCCATATCTCTATATCTGCAATAACTCCTGCACCTTTTGCAAACATGGCTTCATTCAATTCAGGAATCTTCACATTTAAGGTGAACATCCTACCCACTTTGTTTCCTTTGGCAACCAATCGTCCATCCTGCTTGTACTCTTCTACATATAATCCATCAGCATTGAACCTGACTTGTAATCCCTGGTCAACCATTGTCCAACAGAAACCTGATTCTTCATTATATTTGGAACATGCAGCACATCAGCGAGATGTTTTACCTTTCCATCCTCCATAGACAATGCTGTGTTTCCTGTATGCTCAATAGGATGCGATGTGTCATCACCTATTTCAACATATCCAGGAACTGGTATTTTTTGCAAACTACTAAACCATTCTGCATGACTGTTCATGTGATTTGAAGCACCTGAATCAACATACCAGACATTATCATTTGATTTTGAAACACCAACAGACATCGTATTCATCATGTGATGTTGAACCATAAACAGCTTCTCAGAATCATCTGCACTTGTGGATGCATAGTTGTTTTGCTGCCTTCTGTTATTTTGATTCTTTAACCTGCAATCACGTTCAAAGTGTCCAAGTTTACCACAATTCCAGCATCCTTTACTATCATTACCTGAATCATTTCTTTGGAAATTTATGCGACCTCTTTGGCTCCCCCTGCCTTGAAACTGTCCTCTTCCTCCTGCATGATTTTGTTGTTGACCTTGGTCTTGGTTACTGTTTCCTCTTCCACTTCCAAAACCTCTACCTCTGCCTCTTCCTCTGCCAGAGTAGAATATCTGCTCAGAACTGGGCTTTCCTTGGGAGTTTGAATCCTCACCAAGATTCTTTTCTTCAATAATCAGCATAGAGACCAAATCAGCAAAATTCGGAATATTTTCCCTGGTCTGTATAGAAGTTCTGAACTGCTTATATGCAGCTCCTAAACCACGAAGGCACACTTCCACCTTATCACCATCATCTACATTCACGCCAATACATGCAAGTGACTCACATATGCTTTTGATTTTTAGAGTGTAGTCACTTACCGACATGCTCTTTTTCTCCAATGTATGCAGCTCGTTCTTGAGTTGCAATTTTCGTGCCTTTGTATTGGTCTCGTACAAAGTGACCAAACTGTTCCAAGCCTCTTTTGGAGTCTTGGCATCCTACATGTGTCCAATCATGCTATCCTGTATGCTAACAGATAGCCAATACATTACCTTTTGTGCTCCTTGATTCCATTCCTCATATGCTCTTAACAGTTCTGCAGTCCGATTCCTTTCTGGTAACTGTGGAGCATTTTCATTCTCTCCTTCGATGTACTTCAAGTAGCCTTTTCCCATCAGGAAATTCGTCATTCTGAATCTCCAAGCATGGAAGTTGTTCTTGTCCAGCTTATCGCTCATAAGCTGACTCATTCCATCTACGTTTGCCATTTCTGCAACAATTCACAACACCGCAACACACTACAAGCAGCACTTCTGTTTGAACACTGTCGCACTATGACGTGACAGTTCGATCTCAGAAAAACACAGTTTTCGTGTATCAATAGTACACGGAATCGCTTGAAATTCTGAATTTGGAATATATGAGTGTCGCTGAGCACAAGGCAAGTTACAGTTTCTGAAATTGACCTGGTTTTTCTGTGGGCCCCACCTTGTGGGCTCGAAACGGAGGTCGAAATGGCTCCGAAACTTCGATTTGACAAAAACAAGTGACCCTAAAGGGATAACTTTCGAAAATATTTTGAGGTCTTCTACCTTCACGGTGATTTTCATAGCAAACGGAGGCCGTTTGTGGAATCGCGTTTTCTTCACGCCTTGCTGCGTAGTCTTCACCGTCGCCTTCTCCACGAGCTCTCTACAGCCACGCTGGCTCTGATACCATGTCAAGAGGAAGGAGATAAGGAAGAGAGCTCACACACACACTCTCACTCTCAAGGAGAAGCACACACACAGATTGAGGCAAGGAAGAATGATCCTTCTTCTTCTTCTTCTTCTATTACATAAAAGGAATGTACAAGAATGACCTAAAAACAAGAATACAACCTATGCAATATATCCATATCTGGTGAACACATTCTTGAATAAGAACTTAGCCATCGTTTGAGCATCATTTTTGTCATGGATTTTACTTCTACCCACTCTGTAAGGTAATCTATGGCTAGAATAATGTACTATGCATGGGAGTTTCTAGCTGGGGGGTTAATAGGACCAACAAAGTCTATACCCCACTTCAAGAATGCACATCCTCCCATCATTGGCCTCAAGGGCATCTCATCTCTCTTGGTTGGATATTGGGCATGTTGGCATGTGTCACATTTCTTCACATAGGTATGTGCATCCATATGAAGAGTGGGCCATCAAAGTCTTGACAATAGAATGGTCTTAATTACTCGATCAGGACCAAAGTGTCCACCTACAATGCCACTATGTGCAATTTCTAAGACTTTCAAATAGTCTGATTCATCAATGCACAATCTCCTAGATTTTTTAGATAGTGCTCCTCTACGTCAAAGACATTATCCATCACAATGGACTCTAGATCGTCATCATTCTCTTTCTCTTCTATGACCTCATTAGAGTTACAGTCTTCTAGCAAGGGTTCACACATGAACAAAGAGATATCATAAACCTCCTCATCACAATGAGGTGTCCATTGTTCTTCATTGACTGCAATGTCCATGGTGGCTAAGATTTCTGCCCAACCATGGGGCTCAAATTCCTCATCAAGAAAGATCATCTTTGTGTAGGTTGGGTCCCTAACCGGTCTATCTCCTTGAGAAGTTCCTTCTTGTCTTGCTTTTAACTCCCTTTCCTCTTCCACTGCAACTTTGCACATCCACAAATGAGTATCTTCATGCATCCAAGATGGATCAGAATAACTTTCAGAATGCACAGAGATTGAATCTTCTTACACCTTATGGATAGGATCCCACTATATGGGTGGTACATCTCTAAATGTATAATCCTTCAAATTCACCTCTGTTGTGACCCCTAAGTGCTACAAGTACAAGGAGTTAGTTCTTCGAACTTGTACTATTTGCAGTTGTCATAGGAAGGGTCTTTCTAGGATCATCTCATAGACATTATTTTTACCAAAGTCACATATAGCAATGGTGTGCTCAAACTCTACACCACAAGTCGTTAGAGTTATCCCTTCTAGCAATCCTAGAGGTCTTTCAATATGGCCATCAGCCATTTGAAGCTTCATTCTAGTTGGTCTTAATGTGGGTTTTCCCCATTGCTTCCACAAGGAGGCGGTTTCAATCGCAACACCAACACCAAAATCTAAGACGCCTTTGGTTGTGTAACCTTGGTAGGTGATTGGAAGATAAGTATTACCTTCTTCACCTTCACTCATGTACCCTATTTTTTCTAGAGGTATCTTTGTTACTTTTTGCCTAGAGCCTACTTTCGACACATTGGAACCAAGTTCTGGAACTTGATTTGCCACATGTTTCCATAGCTCAGGTTTTACTTTGAGCAGCTCTTCTAAGGTGAGATGACATTGCACCTTACTGTTCTTCAGGACTTGAGTGTTTCTTGGAACCACTGAGTCTTCATTTCTTAAATACTGTGGGAGCTATGATCTAGAGAGATTTAGATTCCCATGGGCTTGTGAATTGTGGCAACTCTTGTAAAGAATTAGATTCAAAATCTAATCTTTCATCTTCTTGTTGCTCTACTTGGACCCCGTAAATAGATGGAATGTCTTGGGGAAATTGATCATGCAGGTCATCAATCTCAGGAATAGGAGGGGGATTACCCTTCTCCTTTGCCCATTTCTCTTCTTGTATTCCTTGCAAGAACTCTTGAGAGTACAGTTCAACTTAAAGAGGTGTTCCATCATCTATGGAATCAAGAACATAAGCTTTTGTTGGTGGTGAGCTTTCTATTTCAACAACTGATTGAGCCTGTGGAGGTAAAGAAACCTGCGGCTTATTTACCAACTGCTTTAGTCTTTCTAGTAAGCCTTGGAAATGCAAACCTAGTTTGCAAGAATTAGTTTGATTGAACAGTTGATTGACCTCAAGCATAACCTAAGCTAGTTCTACCATTTTCATACACATTTTTGTTCATTCAATCTCTAAATCTGCTCTAGGGTAACTCTTGTCTAGGTTAACAGCCATTGTCCCTTCTTGAAGTCGAGCCTAGTAGGCCTTGAACATCATGTCCAAGCCTTCTAGGGTTGGATCTGCAAGAACAAACCCTAGTTGTGTTCTATTTACAATGATTGGTGGGGTGGGATGAAGTGAAGTGGATGGATTTTCAACATGCAAGGGGTTTTGAGATGCAATGTCTACAATCTTTATTTCTATGTTTCTCAAGCTTTCTTCTAGTTCTGATAACTTTCTAGCCCACTTAGGATTGGCTTTCTCTCTGGTAGCCTTACAATTCCTTATTTTCCTCTTACTAGGCTCTCATAATTCACTTGACTCTAATTTTTTTAGTTGGTTTTGCTTGTTGTAAGGCTTGTGCCCTAGTAATTGCTTGTATAGGAGCCATCTACTTGAACTTGAATCCAACACTAAGCCTACCACATTAATGGGCGTAACCTTGGGTGCACTAGAGGGGTTCGTTGGACAATCTCTCGGGAGATGTTCCTTGACACACTCAAGACAAACGCCTTGTATAATGATGTTTTGTCCTTGTCCCAGAGCTGGTGAGTGGGGACATTCACGAATGGAATGGTTGCCCTGACATCTAAAACATGGTCCTCTAGAGGCTTGTGATCTTACTTGTCTCGTTTGGGGCTTGGGGTTAGGATTCGTGTACATGACATTGGAGTATTCTAGCTCCCAATTTGGTTCCACAGGTAGTGCCTCATATTGATATGGATAAGTCTCACTATTCTCAAGTGACTTTGTGTAATAAGCTTGTGAACTATCTTCATAGGAGTAGTCAGAACTCTAAGCATGAGGGTCATCATCTAAGATCAAAGGGGTCATTGGCACCAATGCTCTATTATGGTTCTCTACCACTACATACTTAACTAGAATCACATTCGCAAGAGCTTGCGATTGGTTTCCTAGGATTGGTTGTGGCCTATATGGTGCCTAGTATTGCTTTTGGTATTGATGTTGATATAGTTGTTGTGGCCTATAATATGGCTATTGGTATTGGTTTTGATACCTACCATGTTGGTAAGGTTGCTAATACGTTTGTCTAAGAGCCTGCCTATTGTACGGACAATCTTGTGTTGTGTGGTTGGTATATTTTCTCTCTATCGTGCAGTATTGACTATTCTAGTTCCCTTGGGGTTGTGCCATGATAGGAAAATTGACCATATGGTCTCCTCCACAAGTATAACATCGTTTTATTGAGACCATTCTAGGTGTATGCTCACTTGAGGCTCCTAATTTCTGAGCTACATATTCTGCCAGCTCATCGATGGAAGTGGATGGTTTGGAAGTGAAACTACTTGTATACCTTTGAAAGTTCTAGATCATCACCGAGGTTATCTTCAATGTATATGCACATCCGAATGCACTTCTCTATGGTTCTAGGATCTTTTAAATAGACATAAGAGCTCAATTTGGTACTTCGCAAGCCATCCAGAAATAATGCCACTTGTTTGGCTAGTGTGGGTAACTCTAGTCTAGGACATCTTTCTATGTATTGCTTGAATCTCCTTCCTGCTAGCCTAACCATCTCCTGAGGGGTTTGCTTAAAGCTATGGATCAAGGATGAGGTATTGTGCCTGATACCACTCTTAGAGAACTCAGTGATAAATGTCTGTAGTGTGAAGATGGATTTCTACTTGATGAAGATGAAGTGGTGTTGTAGAAACTTTGCACTACACCAGCCAAACGAAGTCTAGAGATATGTAGTGGGACCTTTTAGGTTTCCAAAGGATTTATTAGACACCCTATGTACCTTGGAAGATCACTCTCAAAAAGGTGAATCAAAACAGATAGGTAAGAGTTGATCCAAAAGTAAAAAACTTGTTATTTTTGTTCCTACACCTATTCAGTGTTTTGAACAGTTATTCGAGCATAGCAGCAATTGGCTTAATTCCTTTTGGGGAACTCTAAATATCTTAGTAAGCTAAAAATCATGAGTGATTTCATAAAAAATGATGGACGACATGTAGAGAAAGGAGTTTAGCAAGTCACAGCTCCATCCTGACATTCATGGGCTGCAACAATCATCAAACCAGTGAGCAAAGATATGCTAATATATGATGATCTCGAGAAGCAATGCTACTAAAACTTTGTAGGATTATAATAGATAGTATGCTGATTCTATCATGCTTTAAATCATGGCAAATGACCAACCAAACATTGAGAACAAGCTCTCAGAAAATCATTGTTCTGATGGAGTCCTAACAGAGAAGTAAAATGAGAATATAATGATCATTTATGTATTAAAACATGTACAAATACAATGTCCTTGGCAACCATACATTGCTCAATGTCTGAGAGGTGAATGAGCTATGAGATGATCCCCCACTTCACAATAAAACTCACTCAAAGTGATCTCATAGGATTGAGATAATACGCGGGTCTTTTGATCCCCTTTTTATAATCGTGTTTGGAGCCAAGGTTTGAATTTGAATCTTGCTCACCTAAACCACTTTTCCAAATTCTTATTGATTGATTCTCAACTAAATCAAACATGGGTTCCTGTATTTTCTTTCCCTTCTTATCAAGTGGATTCAACCACTTTTGATTCCTTCACTTTTATATCAAGTAAATACTCAAGGAGTTACAAGGGTGAGTTCATAAGTGAACTCTTCAAAGCTTTAGCATTTGCTTCAAATATAGCATAAGTGTTTATGACATTTGAAGACTCAAGAATTTTCTTAGAATTGCCATGAACTTGTTCCAATAGCTCCCCCTCAAGTCAAGTAAGCTTCAGTTCTTCAATTTTCCAAGATTACATGCAAACTAATCATACCTTTGAATTTACTGAGTTTTGTGCCATCTACTGCTTTGGTTAAAATATATGCACATTGTTGATCAGTTGACACATATGATAGTTGAATTTCCTTGCTCACAATCTTCTCTCTTACGTAGTGGTAATGTACTTCAATATATTTAGTCCCTGCATGAAAAATTGGATTGGCAACCAAGTGAATGGAACTCATGTTGTCACCAAAAATACTTGGAGTTCCAATCTCCAATCCAAGATCTATGAATAGTGTCTTCATCCACATTGCTTCTTGAGTCGCTATAGCAAGACCTCCGTATTCAACTTTTGTGGAAGAGAGAGCAACTATGCATTGGTTCTTAGATGACCATGAGACAAGTTTTGACCCTGCAAAGGTAAGATATCACGAGGTGCTTCTCCTATCTTCCTTGGAACCAGCCCAATCTGCATCAGAGAATAATTTTAGACTTAAATCAGATAGTTAAGGGTAGTATAATCCTTCATTCATGGTCCCTTTGCGATATCTGAGTATCCTCTTGGTAGCATCCATGTGAGGTTTCCTAGGTGTGTGCATAAATTGACTTAGCACACTCACACTATAACATATATCTACCCTTGTCAATGTAGTGTTGGAAGAGATGGATGGATACCTCAAGGAAGTGAGGTGGTAGTGCCAAAACCTGCATTTTACCATCCCTATTTCACTTCAAGGTTATGTAGTAGGCCCTCTTAGCTTGCAAATGATAGTAAATAAGTGCTTATGTACTTTGGAGATGATGCTTCAAACAATTAGATCAAAACAGATAACTTTGCAAATAGCTAGTGACCAAAAACTTGCTATTTTGGTCTTGATACTTGTTGGATATTTTGCTCATTGCTCATAGTACAGTAGCAATTAGGAAAATTCCTTTTGATAGTATCTAATTAGCTTAGATGGCTAATGATTCCAAGTCGAATCTCTTAAATGATAGACCATACATTGAGCAATCACTTTAGCAAGTAGATGCTTACCCCTGACTTTTTAGGAGCTACATAGAGAATGACCAGAGATCACTTTGACGTGGATTTCTCCCAATTGGCTTAAGAGAATATCTTTTAATTTTGACAGTTAAATTAGACGTTGAGCTGGTTCCAAGAAGCTATAGAACATGAAAAATGATGGAGAAATCATTGAGATATGGTCATCACACGTACACTGTTCTGAGTAGACATAGCAGAGAGATGAACAAAGATGATCAATAATGTAACGTATTATAGAACAATGTTCTACATTATCATTGGCATAGATATGATGCCCAATGATAGTGAGAAGAGTAGGCTATGGTGTAAGCCACTCAACCTCTACAAATGATCAATAATAAGCTCACGATTGGGGGCTCAAGGCCATGAGATTTACAAGCTCATTTATAAGAGAACTTTTTCTTAAGTTTGAATTTGAATTTCAAACTTGGCTCCAACTAAAGTGTCTCCTCTAATCTAGGAGATATAATCTCATTCAAAACTCGTAGCATATTATTCTCCTAAATCCATGAGTTTATTGGCTTTACAAGATTCTTAATGGTTTAACCATTTACACATTAGTAAATGATCCAAAGTTACAAACAAATGATTCATATGCTTCATCAAGTAATTGTACATTCTTCCTTCCATGCCTAGCCAAGTGTGAAGGCTTGTCTATTTTGCACCAACAGCTCCTCCTCAAGCCAAACATCTTGGCTTGTACTTCTTCATGAGTCTTCTTGAATATCATGTAATCCAATCATAGATTTGAACCACCAAAGTTTAGTACCATCAAGTGCTTTGGTCAATAAATCTACACATTGCATATTTGTGGATACATATGCCAATTGAGTCTCCTTGCTCAATAGCTTCTCTCTAGCATAGTGATAGTGTACTTATATATGCTTGGTTCTTGCTGATAGATAGGATTTGCTACAAGATTTAAAGAACTTGTATTGTCACCAAGGATCATAGGTGAGTGAGTGTGAAGTCCCAAATCTGAAAATAGCAATCTAATCCAAATTGCGTCTTAAGTAGCATTGGCTAATCCCCTATATTTAGCCTTTGTTGAAGATAGAGCAATAGTAGGTTGCTTCTTGGAAGACCATGAAATGGGCTTATCATGAAATGCGCTTACCTCTTGCTTCTTAGCAAGAGGTACTCCTCCTGTCATCCTTGCATCCTGCCCGATATGCATCTGAGTATAGTTTGACGTCCAAATTTGATGTGTATGGAAAATATAAACCTTGATTTTGAGTACCCTTGAGATACTTCAAAATCATTTTGGCAGCTTCCAAGTGAGGTTCTCTAGGTTTATGCATGAATTGACTTAAAACACTTACTCCATAAGCTATATCAATCCTTGTCGAGGTTGCATAGTTTAGACTTCTAAATATACTTTGATATCCAACAATGTCTTCAAGCAAATTACCTTCGTGAGCACTTAATTTATGATTTACCTCCATAGGGGTGCTAGCTACCTTTGCATTCTCCAAGTGGAACTTCTTCAACATGTCCTGCACATATTTCCTTTGAGTAATGTAAATTCTAGAATTTGTGTAGACAAATTCAAGTCCAAGAAAATACTTCAAAAGCCTTAGATCACTTATTTTGAACTCTTGCATTATCAAGTTCTTGATTTGTTTGATAACATTGGCATCACTACGTGTAAGTATGATGTCATCAACATACACACATAAATATATCATCTCTAAATTGCTTCTCTTGACAAACAGAGAAGAATCTGCTTTGCTCATCATGAATCCTTGATCTTGAAGGTATGTAGTTAACCAATGGTTCCATGCCCTAGGTGCCTGCTTCAAACCATAAAGAACTTTGTTTAATTTGCACACATAATTTACCTTGCTTGGGTCTTCATAGCCAGGAGGTTGAGCCATGTAAATGTAATAAAGTGATAGGTATGAGATGATTGAACCACACCCTTGAAAGATAGGAGATGATTGAACTATACCCTAAGAGGGAGGATTAGGAAGTAATCCTCAACCATGGCTTTTGGGGCAAGTGGTTAGCCCATCACATTCCTAACCAAGAGGTTGTGAGTTCAATTCCTTACATTGGTATCAGAGCCTAGGAAGTAGGCTTGAGAAAGGTGGATTGACCTAATGGCCTCTAAAAAAGGTGCTTGGGCATCCTCTATATGAAAGGGTACAAAGTAGCACGCGTCGCTTTCACAAGCTGGCCCAACAAAGATTGAGGCATATCTCTCAATCCGTAGGTCAGATTGAGGCATGTAATATACCGTTGGAAAGCTCTCGGAACAAGCCTTCCAAATCTGATGAGATAGCTAGAAAGTGTGAATCCTTTGGGGCCTTGGGTGGCACTTGATTGAGGGTTCAAGATACCAAACATGGGTGAGAACAAGGTTCAAGACTGAGGTTGAGAACAAGGGCCCAAGACACCAAGGTTGCGAACAAGAAGGTTCAAGACACCAAGGTTGAGAGGAAGGGTTCAAGATACCAAGGTTGGGAACAAGTTTCAAGAAACTGTGTGAGGTTGAGGACATCAATTCAAGGGTACCTAGGGAGTTCAAGAGGCTGGTCACCGAGGCTAGAGGGATACAAGAGCAGATCATTGAGGACAATGATTGACCAAGGGGGGAAGAATGTAATAAAGTGATAGGTATGAGATGATTGAACCACACCCTTGAAAGATAGGAGATGGCTGAACTACACCCCAAGAGGGAGGATTAGGAAGTAATCTTCAACCATGGCTTTTGGGGCAAGTGGTTCGCCCATCACATTCCTAACCAAGAGGTTGTGAGTTCAATTCCTTACAGTAAACCTCTTCGGAAATCCAGCCATTAAGAATCTCCATGCATATATCCTTTCTTGATGAATGGTAACCTGTGAGACTTTCCAAATTGACATGCACTACACTTATAAATCATGTGTTGCTTTGACAGATTAGGGACTCCAAGTACACTTTGGTCCCTGCAAATTTGCTTTAATGATCTTTCACCAATATGTGCTAACCTTTTGTGCCATACTTCCAATTTTGTGAGTGTCTGACTACCATAATTAAAGAGAGCAATGTTCCTAGTGTATTGCAATTCAAATGTGAATAATCTATATGTCTTTTAACCCTTTGCAATACTCCTAGATCCTTGACTTGGATCTTCAACAAATGTTCCTCCTCTTGTGAACCTTACTTGTAGGCCTTTCTCCACAACCTGTCCTACACTTATCAAGTTCTTTGTGATGGTAGGAACATAGAGTACCTTGCTAAGTAGGCTTATGTTTCCAGCAAGTGCTTTTACATTTCCTATCTTCTCCACCAGATGCCTTGTATCATCACCTGTTTGCACTTCATGATTGTTCCTTGGATCTTCTAAATCTGATATGAGGGCCACATTTCCTGCCACATGATTTGAGCAACCTGAATCTATGTAGAAAACATGCTCATCAGATTTAGCTTGTGACGTTGTCATATTCATGAGAAGTAGAGAGTCTTCTTGATTTGAGTCTTCTATGTAATTGTTGTAATCTCTTCTCCCTTTGTATCCTCCTTGGTAGGTTGAATTGTTGTGGTTGTTGTGGTTGCCATGGAAATTGTTGAACCTTCCTCTTGAGTAGCCATAACCTCCTCTATTGTAGCCTCTACCTCTTTGATTCTTGGAATTCCTAAAGCAATTCACACGTGTGATTAGTTAATCCACAAATAGAACAAGGATTAGAGTCTTGGCGTCTCCCCCTGCCTTGTCTTCCTCCTCTACCTCTACCTCTACCATGTCTTCCTCTACCTACATAGTTAGCTTGGTGTGTGCCTGCTTCATCATCCACTTTCTTTCCTTCATCATCCACTTTCTCTCCTTTCCCTTTGTTCTCTTTGGCTTTATTTTTATCAGTATTCAAAGCACAAGATTAAATACCTTTGGAACATTCTCCATTCTTCATGAGCTTGGCCTCTTGTGTAAGTAGTTGTTCCATAAGTATATTGAAATCTGGTACATGCATATCCATGTATAGATACATTGCTACTGTAAAGGCTTCCCACTTGTCATCTGCCTTCAGACCATTGATTACTTGCCTTACAATTTTTTCTTCATCTATCACTTCTCCAATGCTTCCTAGATTATCAGCAATATCTGTGATCTTTGTGACAAAATCAGTCACATTTTGCTTGGAAGATTTCTTGAGTGTTGTGAAGTCCAACCATAGTTGGTTCTTTTTGGCCTTTGTGCTTGAAGAGAAGAAGGCGTCAAGTGCATTCCACACTTCCTGTGATGTTTTACAACTTCTAATGTGAGGCAACAAAAAAAATATGAGATAGAGTTGAGGAGATAAGACCTTGGAAGTGCATCCTTGGAGCACCATGTGCTCAATCTTTCTTGCTCTTCTTGTGTAGGTTGACCTTTATTCCTGAAACTTGACATAACTTCATCTCCATCTATATAACCATAGATTCCTGCATTGAAGATAAGCTTCCATCCTTAAAGATCACGCTGAGTAGTTACCTCTATCCAATCTGTCAATTGATTAACGAAATCCATCTGCCATGTTGTCCAACCTTGCTCTGATACCACTGTGAAGATAGATTTGTACTTGATGAAGATGAAGTGGTGATGCAAAAAATTTGCACTACACCAATCATTTGAACTCCAGAGATATGTAGTGGGCCTTTTTGCTTGCCAAAGGATGTATTAGACACCCTATGTACCTTGGAATATCACTCTCAAAAAGGTGAATCAAAATAGATAGGTAAGAGTTGATCCAAGAGTAAAAAACTTGCTATTTTGTTCCTACACCTGTTCAATGTTTTGAACATTTCTCTAAGCACAGCAGCAATTGGCTTAATTCCTTTTGGGGAACTCTAGTTAACTTAGTAAGCTAAAAATCATGAGTGATTTCATAAAAACAAATGGACTACATGTCGAGAAAGGAGTTTAGCAAGTCATAGCTCCATCTTGACATTCACCACCTGCAACAGTCATCAGACTAGTGAGCAAAGATATGCTAATATCTGAGGACCTTGAGAAGCAATGCTAATTAAACTTTGCTTCGAGGATTATAATAGATAGTATGCTGATTCTATCATGCTTTAAATCATCGGAAATGATTAACTACACACTGAGAACAAGCGCTGAGAAAATCACTATTCTGATGGAGTACTAACAGAGAAGTAAAATGAGAATATAATGATCATATATATAATAAAATGTAACAACCTAATGATTACGACCACCACGTGCTAGAGAGATGACTCTCCTCCCAACCAAATGCCTCTATATATAGCTCTCTCCAGGGGACTGCCTTCTTGGGCAGGTAGATACTAATCATCCATGTGTTAGTCATGTAACTGCATGTGCGCCAAGTGTCCCAGTTAACTAGAGTTAACTCAAGTGGATGCTTCTAGAAGGCTCTAGAGCTCTTTGGGCGAAACACTCTCCCCATGTATCCCATGGGGGTTGAACCCAAGACCTCCTCCTTCACATCCTTGAGTCTTAAACACTAGGCTAAGTGGATCACTTGGTTACAAGAGTAAATGACCTCCTAGTAAGTCTAAACTCGAGATCTTTGGTCATACACACGGATGACCAAACGGTGTCCGATTTTAGATCTGTTTGAACCGGTCGGACCCCTACATCATAAACTTACTTTATTACATAAAACATGTACAAATACAATGTCATTGGCAACCATACATTGCTCAATGTGTGAGAGGTGAATGAGCTATGAGATGAGCTCTCACTTCACAATAAAACTCACTCAAAGTGATCTCATAGGCTCGGGATAATACACGGGTCTTTTGATCCCCTTTTTATAATCATGTTTGGAGCCAAGGTTTGAATTTGAATCTTGCTCACCTAAACCACTTTTCCAAATTCTTAGTTATTGATTCTCAACTAACTCAAACACGAGTTCATGGCTTTTCTTTCCCTTCTCATCAAGTGGATTCAACGACTTTTGATTCCTTCACTTTTATATCAAGTAAATACTCAAGGAGTTACAAGGGTGATTTCATAAGTGAACTCTTCAAAGATTTAGCATTTGCTTCAAATATAGCTTAAGTTTTTATGACATTTGAAGACTCAAGCCTTTGATTAGACTTGCCATGAACTTCTTCCAACATCTAATAGGTGATGGATGTCTCTAAGTTGCCTTTGTTCTAAGGGCTAGAACCAGGTTAGGGTAGTGTTTCTCAAGGTGAGTCCAAATGCATTATATTGGGTGAACATGTCATCCACTTGTTTAGCTCACAACACTTGTTTGAACTCAACTACATGATCATAGGGATCACTTGTTCCATCGAAATAATTTTTCATTGAGTTGGTCTCAATATTCTAGGATGCTCTCTAGGCCTAGATAGAGGAAATGTTGGTGTAATTCAAGCCTTAACACTTGGCTTGGATATCAACCTTGAAGACTCAACATAAAGCTTGGACCTTGGAAGCCTAGCTTGGGTTAATTCATGAAGATATCACTTGAAGAATGAGCCATAGGAACTCATGCTTATGGGTTCTAACTTTTTACTCATTGTAAAAGTCATTGTGACTTGGCATGTACATGAAATCATACCTACTTGATTAAGTCGTGGAAAATTTGATTGATTGAGTGGGTGACTGATTGAGAGAATATCTCATTCACTTTTTAGGTACAAGATTCTAGGAGATTTGAATTAGAGTTCAAATTCAAATCCTCACTCAAAACATATATATGTGAAGAAAAAAGTCGCGGGTAAGACTTCACTCTTCCCGAGGCATTTCTGAGTAAATCTTTGAGTGTGTGAGTGCTACACTATAGCCTACACATCTGAGTACCATTGAGCATCACATTCTATGCCAATGGGAATGTACAATCAATAGAATTAATACATAGCATTACATTCATAATCTCTGGTTTCTCTGAGTGACTACCTTCAACTCTGTCAACTTCCAAGAGGCATATCTCAAGATCTACTGAACCAAATTAGATGATTCAAAGTGCATTGGATTCAGCTCAAAGTCTACTATACACGTAAAAAATTTCAAGGCCATTGGATCAACCATTAGAGAGAAATCTCAGTCGAGGTGCTCACTGGTCTGTGACTGTAAGTTTCCTAAAAAGTCGGGGTTGTACCTTATTTTGCTAAAGTGATTTCTCTGAGTGTGGTTTATCATTTCCTTTCATTCCACTTGCAAATGGGAGCTTACTAAGCTAATAGAATATCTCTAGAAGGAATTTTGCTAATTGTAACTACACTGGTCACACTGAGCATAACACTGAGCAGGTGTCAATACCAAAATAGCAAGTTTTTCAGGATTCTTGAAGTCACAAGTAGTCTGTTTTGATCTACTCATTACTCAACTCATTTCCAAAGTACATATAGCATATTTTGGTGTCATTTGGAAGCTAAGCAAGTGTACTAAGCATATCTGGAGTCAAAGGAGGGCAGGTGTGAAGCAGGTCTTGCAGCATCAACTCATTTCTTGAGTGCATCCAACCATCACTCCCAACAGGAAAGTCATCTCTACCTCATTGGGGTCTAGGTTCCCTTGGTCTCTCTCTCTCCATTCTATCTGTCTCTATCGTTGATTGGTCTCTTCCTATCGTGTTGGCAAAGCTTACCTCATGTCTCTCTCTAGCCTTTTCCCTTTGAGAACCATGAGCTTGGGATGTTCCAACTCCTTTGTAACCAAAAGAGACATTTGATCTTGGTGGGGAAAAGATTGATGTACCCTTCCATGTGTAAGCATGCCTTCCTTGTTCTAATACCACAAACGCTTTCTCATATGTGTTATCTACATAGACCACTTTTCCTGGCATGTCTAGATCCTTGAACTCATAGAATGTGACTGTTCCTACTTCATTTAGTTGCTCAGACTTATATCTCTAGAATGCCTCATTTGTCTCTCTATTAAAAAATAACTCAACGCTTTTGTTATCTTGAGGGATCCAATCTGGATTGAGTACCCTAGTCAAGACATATTGGCCTCTCAGAGTTCTAGGCTCTCCATCTAGATGTCCTTGCTCTATATCACCCATTTCCATTTCAGGGATCATTACTCCAAATTCATTGATCCTATCAAGGTCATTGGTGATTACATACATTGTTTCGTCCTTGTCGATATATGCATCTCCCTCAAATTTAACTATTGGATGCTCTAACCCAATGAGTTGATTAGGGTTTTTCAGTTGGATGACATACCTTCTCAAACCATCCTCATAGATGCGAGCACCTAATTGGTTGGTTTGGATGTACTCTATTTGAGTTTTGTATGGTCCCTCTAGCATCTCTAAGTATGCCATCCCCGAACTATAAATTGATCTTTCCATGTTGTAGGGCATCTCTGACTCATTGATTTTTGAACTTAGTGTGTATGGGTAGTCACTAAGTTGTTGAGCCCTTGACCTAGCTATGTGATTGACACTAGCTTCAAAGGATCTTATGCTTTTTCTATCCTGACCTAGGTTTTTGCCTGATCTAGGGTTCATAAGCCTTGGCTTATCAATCCCAATTTAGCCAAGTACAAGCATTTGCAAATTTCTTTCGTAATAGTTACTTATTCTTTCTACAACAATGTTTGAGGTATGCTTGTATTTAAGAAATTAGGTTTTATTGGAACTATTTCATGCCTAACGTATCCCCAATTACTCAAAACCACTATTCGTACTTAGCCTAAGCTAAGAATTGACAAAGAGGGTTTAGTGTTCTTCCAACCTCAAGTTTGATGCTCCGAAAAAAATGCTCTAATGATCAATAATTGTGCTCCCCAATCCTCGTTTTGTGGTGCACTTTGCCTTGATCTGAACTCCTTTGAATACTCTTAATACACATGTAAAAATCCCACACTTAGATCAAGATTTAGACCTAATATTTTTATAGACCACTTGCAATCAGGTATCTCCAAGGCTTTTCCCCTTGTATTTCTGAAAACATTTCTAGAGCTCCCTTAATTCCAACGAGCTCAATATCACTCAAAACGGAGTTCGTGTGAGAAAGTTATGTCCAATGAGGCTTCTAGGGGTTCAAAAATAGGCAAACAAGACCTCTCAGAGAATCGTGATTTTTTCCAAATCAAACATCCAGAAATTCTTGTTTTTTTACAAGTACAGCGACCAGAGAATCACAATTCTCCCAAAATCCACAATCCAAAGAATTGCCATTTTCTCAAAATCTACACTTCTAGAGAATCACAATTTTCTCAAATTTTCTAACTCAAGAGAATTGCGATTTTCTCAAAATCTACCAAGGAGAGAATCGTAAATTTCTTAATTTTCCCAAGTCAAAAGAGTCGCGATTTTCTCAAATTTTATAAATCTAAAGAATCACAATTTTCTCAAACTCAAAAATGCAGAGAATCATGAATTTCTCAAGTTCTACTAAATCAAGAGAATCATGATTTTCTTGAAATTCTAAATGTAGGGAAAATCACAACTTTCTCCAAATTCTTAAATCCAGGGAATCATGATTTTCTCAAATCCTCTCAATCTAGAGAATCACAAATTTCTCAAAATGCTACATTCTAAAGAATCATGAATTTCTCAAATGCATTAAATCTGGAGAATCGCAAATTTCTCAATTTTCCCAAGTCTAGAGGATTGCGATTTTCTCAAACTCCAAAATGCAGAGAATCAAAAATTTCTCACTTTTAGAGAATCACGATTTTCTCAAAACTTTTTAGGTGGGAAAATTTTTTGAATTTTCTAGAGAATCCCAATTTTTTGAGAAAGTCATGATTTTTTCAGTTTTTAGGCGAGAATTTCAAATTTTGACACCAAGCCCCAAATGTGAAAAACATCATGAAAAACACAAGCGCATACACTCCAGAGAAGTTCCTAGCTCTTTGTTGCACTCCCACATATAAGAAATGATGTGAAAATGGTGAAAATGCACTCTAAAACGAAAAAAAATCTATGAAGATGAAGATGGATGAAGATGGCGATGATGATGATGATGAAGATGGAGAAGTAATTTAGAAACTTAACAAAAAATGACTATTTTTTACCTTCCAACTTTGCAAATCTACAATTTTACGATCACAATGCTCGTCCTTGAGCAACGCTCCTAGGCAACGACACCAAAATTTGGTTAGCTCAAGTGTGACTACCACCTCCTTTACTTGTCAATCTGTGGAGACATGAGGAGGATATGAAGATCATGAGCAACTGTGGAGAGCAAATGTGAGTGACAAGCACATACAGGCAGGCACACACACACATGCACACAAGGCAAGATCAAAGAGAGGAACAATGGAAGCTTCTATTGCACAAGAACTCTCTTACAAAAGCTTCAATCTCTACTCAACGAACTCTCTAACAAACTACTAAGAAGCTAACCTCAAAAATGAGCTCTCTGTTGATATATTTAGTTACTAATGTGTGTGAACACTTTAGGACTGCCGAGCCACTTTTTTCCCTCTTTAGGAGGTTTTTTCCCCCCGGTTGTATATATGCCTATTGCCCTAACAAGATACTTATTTTTGTACATTCTAGTGGTAATACATTCAGCATTGTTTGTTGTGATCCACGCTTCTTCTTCTTCCTTGTGTTGTTTGCGTGCTTTCCCAGATGTCTAACTCCAACAATTGGTATCAGAGCAGGTCGCACTTCATCTAGGGCATTGTCTACACCTCTCCAGTTGCAGAGTAAGAATCGCACGGAATTTGGTAAGCATACTTAGGGTGTGCAGAGATCAAAACAACTTTGTTGTGTGGTGCCAAAATTGCGATCTGAGGTCGTTTCAGCCTCCGAATGCACTATCATAGTGCTTGTGCAGACTATTTTGTCTTTTTGTGCCAAAGGTATATACCAGCTTCGGTTCGTCAGTATAAGCATCTCAAAGTCTGCTATAGGTTTAGCAGAATTTGTATGGGCAGTTCTATTCAACTTTTTGAGATGCAATCAATTTTTTGCATCAAGGTATTTTAGCCATTGTCCATATCTAAAAGCAGTGATGTATTTCATATGTTGGCTATTGAGGATAAGTTGGATGGTACCAATTACCCATTATGGGCTTATATGATGCGTCATGTATTGGTTGCAAAAGGACTATGGAATATTGTGCAGGGTGTTGAACAATGTTCTGTTACACCTACAAATATAGGTACTACAAATACAGGTGTTGGAGCTGATGGAGATGGTGTCAAAGATGACGATATTCTACAGATTCTTGTTGGTGCTATTGTTTCTATTGCACCTACTACACAGCAAATTCATTGGGATGGTAGAGATGCTCAGACACATGCATTGATAGATTTGTCTATCAAACGTCCCATTATTCCTCACATTCGCTCTTGCAGAATGTCTAAGGATGCTTGGGATACACTTACCACATTGTACCAGGCTAGGAATGAGGCTCGTGTTGCTTACCTCCGAAAACAATTGGAGAGTGAGCACATGAATGAAGGTGATTCTATGGATAGTTTTCTCATAAAGATCAAGGATTTGAAAGAAGAATTGATTTCTGTTGATGAAATTATACGTGATAGCTCACTTGTGCAGACTGTTTTGAATGGTCTTCCTGACTCATATCAAAGTTTTGCTTCTACTCTTCGTTTGATGAAAGGAAATCTAAATGCCTTGTCATTTGAGGAGTTAGTCTTTGTTCTGTTGTAGGAAGACCAGTCTAGGCAGAACAAGTCTATTATGCATGTTGCAGATCAAGATTTCTTGGCTAGTTAGAAGGGCAAAGGTAAATGGAGCTCTTGTACTAGTAAGCACAAATCTACAAATGTTGCACATTTGAAGAAGGAAGACAAAGATGAGAAGAAATCAGAAAAGCAAAAACTGTTTTGAAAATAATATAAAGCAAATGATCATGTCATCAAAAGCTGTCCAAAACTTGTTGCTAAAGAGGCAAAGAACAAAGAGGTTGGAATGGTTGTTGCAGAGGCCATTCTGTTAATTTTGTGCAGGAAGAAGAATGGGTGTTTACTACTGTTTGCAGTTTTGACCCATATTCTCACGAGCAGTGCATGTCTGCAATAGACTCATATGTTTAGTACTTTGATAATGGGACGACCAAACATATTACCTCACAGGGAAATTTCTTCTCTTCACTCGAGCCTGCCCCTATAGGGAATACTGTTATATGTGCCAACAACTCCTTCTATCCTATTATGGGAGTTGGTAAGATCATTTTGACTATTGTTGATGGTAGTTCCTTCACTTTTTCAGATGCTTTACTTGTGCCAAAGATCAAGAAAAATATGTTATCAGTTTGTGCATTAGCCAAGATTGGCTTGGTTGTGAAATTTGTTAACGACAAATGTACAGTTCATGATCTATCAAATGGCGACGTCATTATTGATTCTGGCATTTTATGTCGTGGGTTGTATAAGCTCAAATATCTGTAAATGATTTGGCATGTGTAGTACATGATTCTCAGGCTATGTCATATCCAAAGCTTTGGCATGCATGCTTTGGTCATCTAAACTTTGCTAGTTTGCTATGCCTACAAAAATTTAAAATGTTCAGGTGATGACACCAAGCACTCAGTGATCAAGGTAGGAAATGTTAAAACCTCTGATGGAAATAGAAATCTATTGAGCAGGGTCCTATATGTACCTACAATTACCAAGAACTTGATGAGTGTTGGATAGATTGTGGAAAAGGGTTTGCAAGTCAGGTTCAACAAATATGGAGCATTTGTGGAGGATCCCCAACATGGATTCAAGAGAATTTCCAAAGGAAAAAAGACAGGTAGATTATTTACTTTTGAACTTGAAGATACAAGGAATATTGCACTTTATAGCTACAAAGATCAAACATTGTCAGAGCTTGAAATTTGGCACAAGAGATTAGGACACATTGGTGAGAGCACCTTAAAGAAAATTTGTAGAGATCAATGTGTGCTTGGGATACCTAATGTTCAGTTTGGAAAATCTCACAAGTTATCCTTCTCAAAGAAAGGCTACATGAATGAGGACTACTTAGAGCTTGTCCATACAGATGTATGGGGACCAAGTAAGGATCCCTCAATCTCTGGATCAAGGTATTATTTATCTTTCATTGATGATTTCAATAGGTGGACCATCTTATATTTTATGAAGCACAAAGATGAAGTATCCACTTGCTTTAAGAAGTATCTTGCACTTGTGGAAAACCAGACAGGAAGAAGCCTAAAGAGACTAAGGTTAGATGGAGGAGGTGAGTACTTCTCAAAGGAGTTTGATGCATTCTTGCAGGATAGAGGAATCAAAAGAGAAATTTCAACGAGGTATACCCCTGAGCAAAATGGAGTGGCAGAGAGGAGAAACAAGCTAATTGTTGAAACAGCTAGATCAATGCTAAATGAGAAAAAATTACCTAATCATTTGTGGGGAGAAAGTGTATCTACTGCTACTTATCTTGTTAACAGGTTGCCATCAAAATCTCTTGATGGCATGACCCCATATGAAGCATGGCATGGTAGAAGACCTTCACTTGATCATTGTAGGATCTTTGGATGTGTTGCTTATGTGCATATACCATCTCAAATCAGAGGTAAGCTAGACCCTAAGGCAGAGAAGTGCATCTTCATATATGAATTGAATCAGAAAGGATACAGGTTTTACAATCCTTCCAATAAAGGATTTACAGTCAGTAGAGATGTCTTTGATGAGAATGATTCTTGGTTTGAAAGTGAATGTAGGAAAGTAAAGTTGCCTTATGACTTGGAAGAGGAATTTCCAAGCCTCACCAAGGAAGAGCCAAATCAGACTGAAGACATCAAATCAGATGATGAGGACATCATCAACCTAGAAGAATTCAAGGCATGGAAGTCCAAAGGCAAAGTCAAGATGAAGAAGTTGGAGGATATACATGAATCATCCAAGCAAGCAACCAGAAGATCACAAAGGGAGAGCATGAAGCCAATCCGATATGGATATGACACTTCTTTAGTTACTAAGCATTCTGTTTATCTTGCAAAATATTTTTCACTTGAAGAGTCATCATCATATGAAGAGGCAAAGACTAAGGCAGAATGGAAAGAAGCTATGAATGAGGAGATTGAAGCACTCAAGGAAAATGATACATGGGAGCTAGTGCCAAAGAAGGATTCTATGAAGGTAATTGTTCTAGATGGATCTACAAGATCAAGAGAAATTCTGATGGATCAATAAGCAAATACAAAGCTAGACTTGTGGCTAAGGGCTTTGCACAAACCCAAGGAGTTGACAATGAAGAAACCTTCTCACCTATGGCCAAAATGCCAACCATCAAGGTATTGGTAAGTGTGGCTAAATCAAAGAATTGGAATATGTACCAATTGGATGTAAAAAATGCATTTCTTAATGCCTAGATTTCAGAGGAGGTGTACATGTCTCAACCTCTTGGATATGAGGACCCAATCAAGGTAAACCATGTGTGTAAACTGAACAAAGCTCTTTATGGATTGAAGCAGGCACCTAGGGCATGGAACCATAGGTTGACTACATACCTTCAAAATCAAGGATTCATCATGACTAAAGCAGATACTTCTTTGTTTATCAAGAGAAGTAATTCAGAGGTAATATACCTACGTGTATATGTTGATGATATCATACTTACAGGTAATGATGCTAATGGCATCAAGCAGATCAAAAATCAGATGATGCAGGAGTTCAAAATCAGTGATCTAGGATCACTAAAGTATTTTCTTGGACTTGAGTTAGTCTATACTAACTCTGGAATTTACATTACTCAAAGAAAGTATGTACAGGACATGTTGAAGAAATTTCATTTGCAGGATGCAAAGGTAGCAAATACTCCTATGGAGGTAAACCAGAAATTAAGTGCCAATGAAGGTGATGTACTTGAAAATATTGCAGGATACCAAAGCATAGTGGGAAGCCTAAACTATACTACATTGACAAGGATTGATATTGCTTATGGAGTAAGTGTCTTAAGCCAATTTATGCACAAACCTAGGGCACCTCACTTGGAAGCTGCCGAGAGGATTTTAAAGTACCTTAAGGGGACTCAAAATCAAGGTTATATTTTCCTTATACCTCAGATTTAGATATCAAGATATACTCAGATGCATATTGGGCAGGTTGCAAAGATGATAGAAGGAGTACCTCAGGTTATCTATCTTTTGTAGGTGACAAACATATATCATGGTCTTCCAAGAAGCAACCTACTGTTGCTTTATCTTCAACAGAGGTAGAATATAGAGGATTGGCCAATGCCACTTGAGGCCATATGGATCAGATTGCTATATGTAGATTTGGGTTTGCATACCTTATCACCAATTATTTTTGGAGATAATACAAGCTCATTACATCTTGCAGCAAATCCTAGTTATCATGCTAGGACCAAGCATATAGAGGTCCACTATCATTATGTGAGAGAGAAGCTATTGAGCAAGGAAATTCAATTGGCATATGTATCAACCAATATGCAATGTGCAGACTTATTGACCAAAACACTTGATGGTACTAAACTTTGCACGTTTAAAGCTATGATTGGATTGCAGGACATACAAGAAGATTGATGAAGAAGATCAAGCCAAGATGTTTGGCTTGAGGGGGAGCTGTTGGTGCAAATGCCAAGCCTACACACTTGGTTAGGCATGTGAAGACCTTATGAGAAATAATTGAAGTTCCATGAGAACCATTGCTATGGATTGTTTACCTTTTATCATTTGTAAAAGTCAAATTGACATGAAAGAATCTTGTAAAACATCTAAACTCGTGGAGGTTGGAGAGCTAAAAGCTACGAATCATTTTTTTTGGTGTAATGACTCCTAATTTGGAGGAGACCTTTTAGGTAAAGCCAAGTTTGAATTTGAATTCAAACTTGGAGGCAAAGCATCTACAAAAAGTGACTTGTAAACTCGCGGCCTAGTGCCCCCATTCTATGAGCATATTGAATATCATTAGTTGAAGTGAAGAGGCTCATATTATAGCCTACACCTCTATCTATCATTGGGCATTGATTATCATGCCAATGATCATGTACAACATTGTTTCATAATACAATAGATTATTCATTATATCTGTTGAGCTCTCTATCATTGTCACTCAGAATAGTCATCTTATATTGCTCATATCTCCCTCATTACCCAGCCATTTTCAATGTTCTATAGCTCATTAGAATCAACTCTAAGTCTAACTACATGCTGACAAATTTTAAACACATTCCATTTAGTGGATTGGGAGAAAAATGTGTCGAACTAATCACTAGTCAATCTCTACAGAGGTCCTGAAAAATCGAGGGTAAAGCTACTTTTGCTAAATTGATTACTCTATGTGTAGTTAAGTGTTTTAAGTGATTCCACTTGGAATGATTAGCTCTTTAAGCTAATCTGATATCTCCAAAAGGAGTTTTTCTAATTCCTACTGTATTGGAAGCATTGAGTTGAACAAGAAACAGGTGTGTGAACCAAAAGAGAAGGTTTTCATTAGATAGTGAACTTGGGAGTAGTTTGTTTTGAATCAAACATTACTCACATCATTTCCAAAGTACATAGGCACTTGTTTAATGTCATTGGAAAGATAAGAGGGCCTACAACTCAACTATGAAGCTAAAGAGGGCTGGTACAAAGCAGGGATCAGCAGTACCAACTCATTTTTTGGAGTGTCCATCCACCTTTCCCAACACTATACTCAACTTCACAAGTGGAAGTGGCCATAGTAGGCTGCTTCTTTCTCAACCAAGATATACATGAGCTACCAAGCATGAAGCAAAAGCCACTGATGGACACATGAGTGTCATAACAACCAGCCCAATCACTATCAAAAAAAGCATGCAAATTTGGCGGTGTTGATCCCACCTTGGGATAAAACAATCCAAGTAGCGGGGTACCACTCAAGTAGCGAAAGATGTGCTTAACCGCCTGCCAATGCTTGACACCTAGGCAAATCAAGCACCCAACAGCCTACTGATAGAGAACAACATCAAATGCATCTCCAACATCATGAAGACTCAATCGTAAAACTGTCTCCATAGAAGTGGCAATAGGCTTACAGTCTTCAAGGCCAAAACGCTGCAATAATGTGTCAATATATTTCGTTTGACACAAGGTCATTCCACCATCAACTTGCATAAATCGAATACCCAAATAGTGATACAAATTCCCCAAATGAGACATCTCAAATGAGTCATGCAAATCAACCTTAAAATCAGCAATATGCATTTCACGAGAACCAGTGAGAACCATGTCATCAACATACACCACAATGATCAAAAGCACATCATTAGCATGCTTAATTTATAAGGTGCTTTCAATTGGGTTGTCCACAAAACCATGTGTAATGAGATAGGCATGTATCTTTTCATACCAAGCAAGTGGTGCTTGCTTTAAACCATATAATGCCTTCTTTAACATGCACACATGGTTCTCATGCCCTTTCTACACAAAGCCAAGGGGTTGAAAAACATACACTTCTTCATGCAAGTCACCATTCAGAAATGATGTTTTAATGTCCAACTAATGTACATTCCAACCATGATGAGCTACAAGTGCACATATGCTATGAACAATAGTCATTCGGCAAGTAGGAGCAAATGTTTCATCAAAATCAATGCCTCTTTCCTACGCATAACCCTTTGCAACAAGCCTAGCTTTATATATGTCAATTGTTCCATTAGGTTTGTTAAACGCTGTGTTCTAACTGTCAGAAGTGTGTTTAAACGTTGTTGGGTTCTTGGGAGTGGAAGGTGTCTGTAAAAACAGAGGCCCTATGCTTTTTTCCCAAAATGACTTCACACCACAATATACTAATATTCAAGACTTCTATCATGAATTGGTATACCCTTCTCAATCTTTACGGTTCGTTATTCTAATTCTTCCAAGGTTTGCCGAACACACTGTACCAGACGATTAGTATCATGATACCGAGTTACCTCGAACCCTTTTCCGAATACACATTGCAGTAATATTAGGAACAATAGCAGTAGTTCAACCTTCACCGAACAGTGCTCATAGTCAAATTCAACCGCAAACACAGAAGGACTCAACAGTTACAGACACACAGTGCTTGAAGATTCAGTATGCAACTTAGGACGGCTCTTACCGTAGCTTAATCTTTGTCATACGAACATAGACCTCAATACTGAAGACAACACAATACAAACCCAAATACCAGAAAAGCTACCATAGCTACACAGACTTCACCAAACACTGGCAGACCATTCAAGAAGAATAACAACATGATACGCGAACTAATACAACAATCCCAATAGAGACTCGCAAACGACTTACTCAAACAACAGTACAACGATCTACCGTATGTAAATGAAACTCACAATCGCAACAGAGATCGATAGACAAAAAACACGGATATGCACAGTATACTCAGAGTACTCAGAAATTAGCCAAACAACGCTACAGCAACGTTCAGACAATCACCCAGACGGACAGCCTGGTGATTCCACGAATCGTCACTGAGCATCTCTTTTCATTGCTTTATATAAAAGATTACAACTGTCAGTGTAACAACTTTTCGCACGTGCGAACAAAAGATTCAGTTTTACAACTTCCAATCCGGCGGCCGACTAACACTCTAGCACGCATGGTGGACTCGAACCCGCAGGTTTTACAAAATTATTGTTCTTCTATAATTCCGTCTAAATACATGTTTCTGGCTAATCTAAACGTTCGGGCAATTTTCTTCTTTAAAGTTTCTAACAGCTGTTTGAGAGTATCTGGTTCTACTAGTTGTGCATCTACTCTTACAGAACTTAAAGCTATAGCTTCGGTCAACAAAATTTCTGCTTGCGTCTGCAGAAAGGCTTCTTGTAGATAGAAATCGTTCGATAGGGCCGCATCTCTGGAAACTTTCATTTCTACCACTTGTTTCTCCATCTTGCTTACTCTTTCTTTCTGAGTGTCCATCTGATTCTCCCTTCTTTCGATCTCTTGATTCTGAAACTGTATGGTTCTAGAATATGCATCCCTTTCTCTTCGGAGATCTGTTATTACTTTTTGTAATTGTGCTTCTAATGTCAGTTTTCGCCGTAGAATGTTGTTTACCTCGTCGAATTCTATCTTACATTTCTGGAGTTCTTCGGTTGTTTTCATCGCCAGATCGTACTGTTCTTGGCCTTTTTGTACCACTTCGTCTAGTTGAACTCTGGTTTCTTCGTGCAGATTTCCTAATGCGATTCTTGCATCTTCTTTGTCCTGTAACTGTTGTTTCATTTTATTGATTTCGGCATTTGCATTCTGTAATGATTCTTCTTTCTTTGTGAGCTCAGCCACCGCCGCATCTCTCTGTCTGGTAACCATCTCATGTTCGGCAATTCTGGCCTGTAATTCTTTCAGCTGTTCTTGTAGAGATTGGTTTTCGGCTTTGGCTACTAGTAATTCTTCCTGTAGGGGGCTAATGTCGGCTTCCAGTAGATCTACTTTATGTTGGAATTCATTGCGAATATTCTCTGTTACTTGCTTCATTTGCGCAGGGAGTTGTTGTGATAAATTGATTAGCAGTTGACCCATTGACGCTAACTCAGATAATACGGGGATGGACGTGAGTGGAGGACGGTGACGAGGTTGGGAAGAGGATGCGGTGAGGAGTTGCTGGGAGTTCGGTGGAGAGTAGTTAGGCGATGAAGATGAAGAAGCTGCGAGTTCGTCGGGTTCATTGGGTGGAATAGGAAGGATGGGGTTGACCGGAGGTTCCAGTGGTGGAGTGGGCAGGATAGGGTTAGGTTCTGTTACCTGTTCTGTTGTTTGTTGTGCAGTGTCGGCAGCTGTGGACTCAACTGCTTTCAGAAGTTCGTCGAAAACTTCTTTAACGATCTGTTCTTCATTTCTTTGTTTTTCCTACTCTGATTATTGCTGTGATGTCTCTTGTGACGAGCTTGTGTTGGATTCGGTGTGATCCTCCTGTTCTTGTTGTCCTTCTGATGAAGATTGTGCTGATGATTCGTGCTGCATAGACGTTGCGGTGTCATGGAAGGTTTCTTCGTCCTGTTTTTCTTCTTCCTTGTCATCTTCTTTGTTTTTTTCGGCTGACCCCTGGGCTTCACTTTCAGAGGAACTGATTCTAATTCTTTTCCAACGGAAGAGTTGATTGAGTTCCTCTTTGTCTTCTTCATCGTCCTCCAATAATTGCACAGAATCTTCATGGCGTAGGACCGGGCCTCTGGGTGGTGGTTGTGCTGCAAGTATGGCCAAAAAAAGGAAAGAAATAATGTGCGGCAATCTGGACCTTGGCATTCCTCCTTTGTTTACCTGTTTAATTATTGAAACGCATTCCTTGTGAATGCGTTGGAAGAAATAGTTTGCAAAATTTATTGGTTCTCTAGCAGCTAAATCAATGGCGGAGTAGAATGGACGCGATATTCCATAAGTACGTTTCTGTAGGTTCAGGATAGCTACTAAGAACTGAAGGGCGGATCTCTCAGGTTTCGGTCGACATAGGATCGCGTATTCGTTGGATGAATGCCTAGCTAAATGATATAGGATACTGGGAATTCCATGATATGATCCTTGAGCTTTGGACGATACATGATACCGATCTTTTGGCAATACACAATACTAGTGTAATACCGCGATACACGAGATGCGATACTTGCACTCAGAAGATATGTGTCCTTAGACAATACATGATACTTGGGAAACATGATACGATACCTAGTTTCACTCGATACACTTTACTTGAGTGTGCAATGATACATGATACCAGATTTTGACGATACATGACTTGAGCTACCATGATACATGATACTGACCTTTTGGCGATACATGATACTTGGGAAGTATTGCGATACACGATGAGATGATGCACGATACTTGAGGAGTGACGATAGGTGATACTTGGACTCACGATACAATACTTGGATCAGTTGCGATACACAATACTTGGGCAGTATTGTGATACATGCTTAGGTGATACACGATACACGATACTCAACCTGACGATCCATGATACTTGTTCAGTATCGTGATACACAAGGAGTGAGATATCGGTGATACACAATATCTACCAAGTATCATGATACAAGGGAACTCAGGTATCACGATACCCGAACTCAACCCCGACCACGATACTTGGAGTTTTTGGAGCCCAAATTCAAATTTTTTTGTAGATATGTGTACCTTATGTTCTCCTTGTCACACTTATCTGGTTGTAGATGCAAAGGTTCTCTCTAAACTCAAGATACAGCCCTCGCGATACTTCACATAGGTCATCTCATGCCCGTGACTAGTCGCTCAGATTTTTGGTGTTTTAAGAGTGTTTCAAGAGGTTTTCTTCAGCATTTCAACTTTGAACTCCCTCTATGCTTCTTGCTCATAGACACAAGTGAAAAAAAAGGTGACATTTGAAAGATGAGAAAATCTAAGAAGATGAAGATGGCAGGAGGTGGTGATGGTGATGATGATCAAGATGGAGAAAAAATCAAAAATTGAACAGAAAATGATGATATTTTTACCTTCGAACATCACTACTCTATGTCTTACTGTCACATGCTCATCCTCCAAGCTCTCTCCCCGACAACAGTGCCAAATTCGGTGTCACTCTAGCACAATGGCAAGTACAACGTGAGGAGATTCACCTCATAATTGTCAATCTACGGAGATGTGAGGACTAGTTTGAAGACTATGAGCAAGTGATGGCACAAGTGTGTGAGTGAAAGCACACAAGCATGCACACACACACGCACACAAAGTAAGACCAAAGAGTGGAACAATGGACGAACTTCGATTACAAAAGAACTCTCTTACAAAGATCAAATCCACAACAAGCTAACCTCAAAAATGAGCTCTCTAGCTCTTTTTATAGTTTTATGAGTGGTTTTGGCCCTATCCAAACCTACTGTCTGACCTAGTTTAAAAATTATGAAAATTGGAAGGATGATACTTCTAATACTCTTGAAGCTCGAGGACTCCTCGGCTTGAACAAAATGGAGTTGGAAAAATATGAAATGGTATTTACAATGGTTTTTAGTTATAAAAATCACTATTTTTATAGGGATTTCTTTGGAAAATTTGACATGTGCTTCTTGGAGCTCCCTACATGCTCCTTCTTCTTGTGTATCCACTTCCTTGATGCACTTCCATGCTTGCACTTGACCTTCAGTGTCAACACCCTTCATCTACTAATTTCAATCTCTTTTTTAAAGGTCTTCCTCCCACCACCACCTCCATTACCTTGGGCATAGATTTCCCTATATTTGTCTGGTGCTGGGTTTAGGGGAAATTTCTGCTTCCTTTCTTTTTCTCCCTGTCATTTTTGAAGATCTGGAAGCTTGGGATGCAATATAGGCTTCCAATTCTTTGTAGCTAGGCATTTGTTCCAATTCTCCTTCCTCTTCCAATGCAATGTAAATAATCCTTGTCAACATTTGTCCACCTACTAAAATTTTTTATCCTTCTAGTGAGCAAAAGCTTCATTTAATGATGTATCCAATCATGTCCATTCTTCATGAACCTCCCCTCTTCATAAAGGCCAATTTTACTGCCTTATGTGGTAGTGTGTACCTTATCACTTGTGTTGAATAGAAGTGCTGATGGAATAATCTAACAACCATATTTGATTCTTCTATTTCAAAATATGAAAATTTCTTGATATCTTTGTAGGTGTCCATTCCCTTCCTAATATCATTGTTTCTATTTCAAAATATGTAAATTTCTTGATATCTTTGTAGGTGTCCATTCCCTTCCTAATATCATTGATATTGTAATTTGTTCCTTCTTCAATATGTAGTGCCTTCTTGGTGAGAGCCTGAGTGATGTGGAATCCCTGTTTCTTTCCTTTAAAGTTTGTGACTTGACATATGAGATATTCCCTCTTGTCATTTTCATCCCATGTATGTTTGTCAATGGATTCCATCACTTCAATACATCCTGGGATATCAATCATTACTATACGCAATTCTAGGTATCCTTTGAGTCCTACTTCTTCCCAAATTTCCATGATGTCCTCATTTTTGTTGAGTTTGAAAATGTCCATGGTTACCATTATAAACTTGAAACTTCCTGATTTGAGCATGTTCACATATTTTGACACTCTTTTCAGGTGTTGCTTGGCATCTTCTGATGTCTCCCGTACATCTAGGAACGAATGTCCTTTTGCTAGAGTAATATTCATCCCCGTTAGCATATCTTGAGCCATCTGGTTATCATTCAGAATTCATCTATGATTAGCATCATCATTTTTTCCATTTTTGTAATAATCAACAATCACTCCCATCACATCTTTTCTTTCCATAAAATTAATAAAAATACAAACATTTAGAGAAAAAAATTGATGAACAACAAAAGAAAAAATGGATAAATTAACACATAGTGAAGGCTTACTTCCTATTATTTATTAGCATAAAAGATAAAGACATATTATATGTATTTGTATATATACTTTTTTATTGATATCAAAAAATTCCTAAAAGAAAATTATAAGCCTTTGTTGTTGGAGATAGACATCTGCGGAAGCACGCGAATCGCACAAGGAAGGAGAAGAAGCTTGGAGCACAACACACAATACTAAATGTATTACTAGAGAATGTACAAAGATAAGTAGCCCATTAGGGCAATAGGCGTATATACAAGCCGGGGGAAAAAACCTCCTAAAGAGGGAAAAAAGTTCCCCGGCGGTCCTAGAGTGTTCACACACATCACTACCTAAATATATCAACAAATCCCCCCTGGGAGTGATGCGGTGAACAAGTAGCTAGCACTCATGTATAAGGAAGTGCCAAGATATGTGGAAATCACTCCACAAAAGGAAGTACGCCCAAAGCTTTGCGAAAAGCTTCAAACTTCTCCCTGGGCAGAGCCTTCATGAAAAGGTCTGCAATGTTCTCCTGCATGTGCACATATGCCAAGCTGATCTCCCCAGCAGAGAACCTCTCCCTAACATAGTGATAATGCACCTCAATGTGCTTAGTGCGAGCATGGAACACAGGGTTCCTCGCAACTGCCAATGCGCTGTGACTGTCAGTGAAGATGGTGGTGGCAGAATTCTGACCAACACCCAAATCAGCCATAAGGCTTCTCAGCCACACACATTCAACAGTAGCTGTGAAAGCTTCCCTATGCTCAGCTTCACAACTAGAAGTGGCCACAGTAGGCTGCTTCTTGCTCAACCAAGATATACATGAGCTACCAAGCATGAAACAAAAGCCACTAGTGGACACACGAGTGTCATAGCAACCAGCCCAATCAGAGTCAAAAAAAGCATGCAAATCTGGCGGTAGTGATCCCCCCTTAGGATAAAACAACCCAAGTAGCTAAGTACCACTCTAGTAGCGAAAGATGCGCTTCACCGCCTGCCAATGCTTGACTCTTGGGCAATGCATAAACATGCTCATCTGTCAGAGAGCAAACTGAATAACTGGCTGAGTAGTGCATAAGTAAATCAAGCATCCAACAGCCTGCTGATAGAGAACAACATCAAATGCATCTCCAGCATCATGAAGACTCAAACGTAAACCCGTCTCCATAGGAGTGGCAATAGGCTTAGAGTCTTCAATGCCAAAACACTTCAATAATGTGTCAATATATTTCGTTTGACACAAAGCCATTCCACCATCAACTTGCATAAACTGAATGCCCAAATAGTGATGCAAATGCCCCAAATCCGACATCTCAAATGAGGCATGCAAATCAGCCTTAAAATCAGCAATATGGTTCTCAATAGGACCAGTGAGCAGCATGTCCTCAACATAGACAACAATGATCAGAAGCACATCATTAGCACGCTTAACATATAAGGTGCTTTCAGTTGGACTGCTCTCAAACCATGTGCAATCAGATAGGCATGTAACTTCTCATACCAAGCACGTGGTGCTTGCTTTAAACCATATAATGACTTCTTTAACCCGCACACCTAGTTTTCATGCCCTTTCTGCACAAAGCCACGGGGCTGAAGAACATACACTTCTTCATGCAAGTCACCATTCAGAAATGCAGTTTTAATGTCCAACTGATGTACATTCCAACCATGATGGGATGCAAGTGCACAAATGCTCCGAACAGTAGTTATACGGCATGTAGGTGCAAAGGTCTCATCAAAATCAATGCCTCTTTCCTGCGCATAACCCTTTGCAACAAGCCTGGCCTTATACCTGTCAATTGTACCATCAGGTTTACGCTTCAGCTTGTATACCCACTTAGTGCCAATGGCCTTCTTGCCAGGATGCAAGTCACATAAATACCAAGTACCATTCTTCATTATTGCATCATATTCAGATTGCATAGCAGCCATCCAATTTTCTGAATTTTGTGCTTCATCAAAAGAAACAGGCTCATTCTCATCACAGACACTAGATGTAGCCATAGCATAGCAACCTTATGCAAAGGAGGCACTATGACAGCCTGAACGAGTACGATATGACAAAGGTGCATCTAATTTGCTGTCATGTAAAGTCTGCACCAGCCATTTTGGCATAGTTTTTGCCTGCTCAATATCAGCTCTCTCATCAACAAGTGCATCATGTAAATCTGCATCAGAAATGGAATGATTTGCATCATCATACGAAACCTGCAAAGGCTGAGAAGTTGCCTCATTAGGACCAGCACTAGACTGTCCACCTGTAAAAAGAGGCATCAAAGTATCATACATGTCTTTGGAGCTAACAGATAACTCCTTAGTACATGAAAGCAATGGTTGAATAGCATCTTCCACAAAACAACATCACGGCTAACCCGAATGCGTTTAGTCTGTGGATGATACAAACGATAACCTTTACTTTCAGAACTGTACCCAACAAAAATACATTTTACTGCCTTATCATCCAATTTTTTGTGATGTTGTTCAGGCACTAATGCATATGCCAAACAACCAAAAACACACAGATGAGCAACAGATGGCTTGCGATCATGCCAAGCCTCATATGGAGTGATAGATTGCAGTGCTTTAGTGGGAGACCTGTTCAGTACATATGTTGCACACATGACAACCTCAAGCTAGAAACTATGTGGTAAAGCCTAACTCTTAACCATACACCTCGCCATCTCCATTAGTGACATGTTCTTTCGTTCAACAACTCCATTCTCTTGAGGTGTATATGGCACTGTACACTGATGTTTTATCCCATGTTCAGCCAGAAATGCATTAAAATCAAAAGATATATATTCCCCCCCTTGATCAGAATGGAGGGTGCCCATTTTACATGCTGACAGATTTTCAGCCAAAACCAAAAACTGTTTGAAGCACATGAACACTTCGGACTTTGCTTTGAGTGGATATACCCATGCATGCCTGGAAAAATCATCAATGAAAGTCACGAAGTAAAGGTAATTTCCAACAGAGGGTGTCTATATAGGACCACAGACATCACTATTTTCTTAATGATTACCTTCCCAAAAAATCATGATTCTTTCAAAAATTCACGACTCCTTCAATTTCCAAAAATTTGTGACTCTTTCAAGTCTTTCAAAAATTCATGATTTCTTAATGATTACCTTCCCAAAAAAATCATGATTCTTTCAAAAAACCTTCAATTTCCAAAAATTTGTGACTCTTTCAAGTCTTTCAAAAATTCGTGATTTCTTAATGATTACCTTCCCAAACATTTACGATTCTTTCAAAAATTTGTGACTCCTTCAATTTCCAAAAATTCGTGACTCTTTCTACTTGGTTCTTCTAAGAATTAGTAATTTCTATTTTTTAACAATAAAAATCCAGATTTTTAAGATATTATTTGTCAAAAAGTCGCGATCTCTTGTTTTGCTTAATCAATTTAGAAATTCATGATTTCTTCTATTTTCTTCTGATACCATTTTTTTTAATGAAAATGTATGTTTTTTTAGGAAATGGCTTATTTCCCTCGTCCTTTAATTCTTAAAGTCAAAATATTTTGAAATCATAATGAAAATGAAATTAGAAAAATTCGTGATTTTTTACTAAATGAAACCAAACAATTTCCCCATCTTTTCTTGCTTCAAATCATTCAATTATTAGATAACTCTTACCTCTTGCTCTTGGGAATGATATGGTTGCAAATAAGCTAATCTTTGCTTGGTGTGCAAGAACTTCAGAAAATCGCACCTCTGCTCTCTCACTCTCACAAGTGCTTTTGTTTTTTACCAAGTTTTTCTTTTATAGTATTGATCCAAAAATTCACGATTTTTTTCCCAAATGTTCTCCAAAGATTCACAATTTTTTTCCCAAGTGTTTTCCAAAGATTTGCGATTTCAAAGTTTTTTACAAAGATTCTTGATTTTTTGCCAAGTGTTTTACAAAGATTCGTGATTTCTTGCCCAAGCGTTGTCCAAAGATTCGTAATTTCTTGCCCAAGTGTTTTCCAAAGATTCGCAATTTCTTGCCCAAGTGTTCTCCAAAGATTCGTGATATCTTGCGCAAGTATTTTCCAAAGACTCACAATTTCTTGCCCAAATGTTCTCCAAAGATTCGCGATTTCCTACCCCCTACAAATTAGATTTTATCCATTTTGGTCTCCTTCAAATTATATTTCCCTTTTGTATTATTCTCCCCCAATCTTTGTCTTGGATGATTAACAATCAAAAAATATCATATATAAAAACCATGATTTTTTGAAAAATGTTTCAATATCCAAAAAATTGCGATTCTCTAAGAATTTTTTTCAAAAACAAAATAGTTTTAGACATAACCTTTCCAAGATTTTTTGTCACCCTTAGTTTTTCAGCTCCAAACAAATTTCTTTGAAATCTTTTCACTTCAGGTCCTCCTATTAGAGGTGCAAAAAACTTTAGAAATTTAAGCAAAGGACTATCATTTTGAGTGTGCAACATACCTAGATGAATATCCCTTTACCTTAATTGACTGAATTTTTCACAATTAACTCAAACTCTTGCTCCTCAAATCCTTAGTTGAAAAGAGAATACCTGGCATGTTCTTCTTTCATCTTTGATACTCCAAAGTAATGATGACCTAAATGTGAACGAAAGCTGAAGTTTACTTATGGTTTTTGCATCACCAATCTAAGTTACTCATCCCGGAAACAACACCAAAAAATATGTTTCCTTTCCACTCTTAGCATATCTGACTCATTATAGATGTTAGGGACTTGATGACAATTCAAAAGCAAAAAGAGATTTAATTAAATTTGCCAATCCAAGAACAAGCTTACCCAATTGTTTCTTAAAGACTAATGCTTCACAAACCACAAATCAATCACTCTAAGATGATACATGTTGAACTTATTGTTAACTTAGATACATGAAAATAAAAAAAATCATGACTTTTTGAAAAACATGACTTTTTGCAAGAATATGGCTGAAAAGTTCAAATGATCATATCTTCATGAATATAGCACCGAATTGAGTGATTCAAGTGCTTAATACATACCATTTTTCCTATAGAATTAAAATATATCAATAGAAAGTACTCACCTTGATCATATGCAAAGATGGGATCAATTTGAAATCACATGACTTTCTTCATTCCATGAAAATCTAGAGCTATATCAGTAATTACTCAAGATAAAGATCTCATAAAAGTTCCAACACTATCCTCAACTAAATAATTAATCAAAAAACAGTACAAGCTTCACATAAGACACATTTCAAAAGAATCATGATGAAGAAAAAGATGAATGGCCAAGGAAGAGCTCTCTTTTTGAATAGGAATGATTGCAAGAATGAATTCATCCCCATCTCATCATGTGTTCCACCTTTTATACCAAATGCCAAATCCTCATGATTTTACGATTCTTACAATATATCATACGTATTTTGGAAATTTTAACTTATGTTATAAAGAAGATAGTCCTTCTTTCAAAAACCTCAAATCCCAACAATTGGTATCAGAGAAGGTCACTGCTTCATCTAGGGCATCGTCAACACCCTTCCCATCACAGTTTCAGAATCGCACAAAAATTGGTGAGCGTACTTAGGCTAATTAGGAAATTTTGATTTGAGCTCATTTCGGCCTCCAAACGCACTATCTCACTACATGTGCAAGTAATTTTGTCCTTTTATGCCAAACATATATACAAGTTTTGGTTTGTGAGTACAAGCACCTCGAAGTCTGCTACGGGTTTAATATAGCTTGACAAGGTAACTATGTTCAAGTCTTTGAGATGTAGTCATATTTTTGAATAAAGGTATTTAGTCAATCGCCATGGTTGAAAGCAATGTATTAAGTATGTTGGCTATTGAGGACAAGTTGGATGGTACTAATTACCCAGTATGGGCATATATGATATGTCATGTATGCAGATGGTGTTGAAGATGATGATCTTCAGGTTCCTATTCCTATTACAGTTCTTGTTGCACCTATATCAGAGCAACTTTGTTGGGAGGGCAAAGATGCTCAAGCACATGCATTGATAGCTTTTTCTATAAAACGTGCCATTATCCCTCACATTCACTCTTGCAAAACAACAAAGAATGCTTGGGACACACTCACCACTTTATACCAAGCAAGAAATGAGGCTCGTGTTGCTTACCTCCAAAAATAGTTGAAGATGTGAGCATATGAATGAAGGACTCAATGGACATTTTTTTGACCAAGATCAAAAATTTGAAGGAACGGTTGATTTTTGTTGATGAAGTCTTACCAAATAGTTCACTTAAGCATATTGTTCTTAATGGTCCTCCAGTTCATACCAAAGTTTTGCTTCTACTCTTCAATTGATGATGAAAGGCAATCTAAGTTCCTTAACATCGGAGTTAATCTTTGTTTTGTTGCAGGAATATCAATCCAGGCAGAATAGGTCCATTATGTGTGTTGCATATTAAGCTTTCTTAGCTAGTCAGAAGGGCAAAGGTAAATAGAGCTAATCTATTAGTGAGCAAAAATCACCTAATGTTGCACATTCCAAGAAGGAAGACAAAGATGAGAAGAAAACAAAAAAGTAGAAACAGTTTTGCAAATATTGTAAAGGAAATGATCATGTCATAAAGAGTGGTCCAAAACTAGCTACAAAAGAGGCAAAGAAGAAAGAGGTTGAAATGGTTGTTGTAAAGGCCCCTACACCAAAAATAGATTCTTCTAATCTTGTGCAAAATGAAGAATGGGAGTCTATTACTGTTCGTAGCTATGAACCATCTTCTCATGAGTAGTGTATGTCTGCAGTAGACTCCGATGTCTGGTACTTTGATAGTGGGGCAACCAAACATATTACCTCTTAGTGGAGTTTCTTCAGTTCACTTGAGCGTGCCCCTATAGGGAATATTGTCACATGTGCAAACAACTCCTCATATCCTATAATGGGAGTTGGTAAGATCATTTTGACTATTGTTCATAGTAGTTCTTTCACATTGTCAGATGCTTTATATGTGCCAAGGATCAAGAAAAATTTCTTGCCAATTTCATCATTAATCAAGATTGGATTGGCTGTCAAATTTGATGGTGATAGGTGTACGATTCATGATCTCTCAAATGGTGATGTCATTGTTGCTTCTAGCATATTGTGTCATGGGTTGTATAAGCTTTGGGCTTGCTTCCTTTTTTGGACTGATATATGTCCACATGTCTTGGCACTATCTTATACATGAGTGTCAAGTGCTTGTTCACCGCATGACTCCCAAAGGGGATTTGTTGATATATTTGAGTAGTGATGTGTGTGAACACACTTAAGATTGTCAGGGCACTTTTTTCCCTCTTTAGGAGGTTTTTTCTTGAGGCTTGTATCTATGCCTATAACCCTAACATGTCACTTATCTTTGTACATTCACTTGGTAATACATTCATTATTGTGTGTTGTGCTCTAGCTTCTTCTTCTTCCTTGGGTTGTTCACATGCCTCCGTAGACCTCAAACTCTAATAGAAGCTTGGACCACAACACACAATAGTGAATGTATTACCAAGTGAATGTACAAAGATAAATGACTAGTTAGGGTTATAGGTGCATATACACGCCAAGGGAAAAAACCTCCTAAAGACGGGAAAATGTCCCTCGATAGTCCTAACGATGTTCATACACATCACTATGGAAATATATCAACAAACCCCCTAGGAGTGATGCGGTGAACAAGCAGCTAGCACTCATGTATAAGGAAGTTCCAAGATATGTGGAAGGAGACCAATCAACAAAAGGAAGTAAGCCCAAAGCTTTGCAAAAAGATTCAAACTTCTCCCTAGGTAGATCCTTTGTGAAAAGGTCTACAATGTTATCTTCTCTGGGCACATATGCCAAACCGGTCTCTCAAATAGAGAACGTCTCCCTGGCGTAATGATAATGCACCTCAATGTGCTTTGTGTGAGCATGGAGCGCAAGGTTCCTTGCAACTACCAATGCACTTTGGCTCTCATTGAAGATGGTGGTGACAAAAAACTATCCAACACCCAAAACAGCTAAAAGGCATCTGAGCCACACACGCTCAATAGTCCCTGTGAAAGTTGCCCTATACTCAGCCTCACAACTAGAAGTGGCCACAGTAGGGTGCTTCTTGCTTAACCAAGATATGCATGAGCTACCAAGCATGAAGCAAAAACCATTAATGAACACACAAGTGTCATAGCAACTAGCCAAATCAGAGTTAAAAGAAAGCATGTAGTTCTGGCAATAGTGATTTCCCCTTGGGATAAAGCAATCCAAGTAGTCGGGTACCACTCAAATAGTGAAAGATGTGCTTAATCAACTACCAATGCTTGATACATGGGCAATCCATAAACTTGCTCATCTAGAGATAGCAAACTGAATAAGATGCTGAGTTATGCATAAGTAAATCATCATCCAAAAACCTGATGATACAGAACAACATCAAATGCATCTCCAACATCATGAAGACTCAATTGTAAAATTGTTTTCATAGGAGTGGCAATAGATTTGTAATCTTGAAGGTCAAAACACTACTATAACATGTCAATATATTTTGTTTGACACAAAGATATTCCTTTATCAACTTGCATAAGCTCAATGCCCAAACAATGATGCCCCAAATCTAACATCTCAAAAGAGGCATGCAAATCAGCCTTAAATTCAGTAATATGCTTCTCATTAGGACCAGTGAGCAGCATGTCATCAACATACACAACAATGATCAGAAGTACATCATGTGCACACTTAATATATAAGGTGCTCTCAGTTGGACTATTCTCAAAACCATGTGCAATCAAGTAGGCATATATAACTTCCATACCAGGCATGTGGTGCTTGCTTCAAACCATATAATGCTTTTTCAACCTGCATACTTCATGTCCATGCCCTTTTTGCACAAAACCACAAGGCTAAAGTAGATACACTTTTTCATGTAAATCACCATTTAGAAGTGCAATTTTAGTGTCCAATTGATGTACATTCTAACCATGATGAACTGCAAGTGCACAAATGCTACAAACGGTGGTCATTCGACATTTGCATGCAAAGGCCTCATCAAAATCAAAGACCGTCTCTCTTGAGTATAACCTTTTGCAACAAGCCTAGCTTTATACCTGTCAAATGTTCCATCAAGTTTACACTTCAGCTTGTATAACCATTTAGTGTCGATGGCCTTTTCTCTTGAAGCCAAATCACATAAATAACAAGTACCATTCTTCATTATAGCATCATATTCTAATTGCATAGCAGCCATCCAATTTTTTGAATTTTGTGTTTCATCAAAAGAAACATGCTCATTCTCATCACAAAGACTAGAGGCAGACATTGCATAGGAATTTGATGCAAAAGAAGCACTATGAGATCCTGAATGAGTACAATATGATAGAGGTGCATCTAATTTTCTATCTCGCAAAGTCTTCACTAGCCACTTATGCAAAGTTTTTGCCTCCTCTATATCAATCTCTCATCAACAAGTGCATCACGTAAATTTGCATCAAGAATGGAATGATTTTGTTGATATATTTAGGTAGTGATGTGTGAAAACACTCTAGGACTGCTAGGGCACTTTTTTCCCTCTTTACAAGGTTTTTTCCCCGGCTTATATATACTTCTATTGCCCTAATAGGCTACTTATCTTTGTACATTCTAGTGGTAATACATTCAGTATTGTGTGTTGTGCTCCAAGCCTCTTCTTCTTCCTTGTGTTGTTTGTGTGCTTCCGTAGACATCTGTTGCGTGAGTCTTGGACAAGAAGGGATTTGAGTGTTTGTAGGAGAAAAGGGAAAGACAAGAAGAAAGATACACACTGGAAGCCTTTGTCGATTTATTATAAGAAGACAAATACAATGGTGATGCACAATACAATCCAAAGCTTCTGTGTAAATTCCCACAGAGTGCTCAATCACAAAATACCAAATACCCAAGGGTCTTGTTGCTGCCGGCCTTCTCTGCACCCGACCTCCACCTTCTCCAAGCCTACACTTGTGCACACCTTGCAGCAAGCTTCCAATAAGGGGGAGGTATGGACACCTTGTGTTGGCATGTGCACAACTTCAATGAGACCTTAGGATCCTTGGGGTCAATAGCTTAACACTTCTCTACACACTTCTTAGTCGCTCTTCATGCACACCTTGCACTTCACCTCTCTGCATCACACACTGTGTGTCTCCTGCTCTTCTCTCTCTTGCCTAGCTTAGATTATGCTCACCTTGCTTAGTCTTGCTTATTCCTCCAAGAATAGTCATTGCCTTCATTTGAGTGTCGATTCCCGTCCGCTCCTAATTGCCAGAGTAACTGCTAGAGTGTCTTGGGCCTTTGATGTCCCAAGATCGTCCAGCCAACGAATTCTTATTTTGTCTTGGAGTGATTGCATTCCACCATACACTTGGACCATACACTTTTACTTGTGTGTACGCCGCTTCATATACCTTTGCACATACCTTTGCCTTTTAATTATTTAGTGTCTACTTAAAACCACTTAAGGGGGGGGGTTCACCTGAACCTTCCCAACACTTGTATTGGACCTTAGGAATACATTGCAATTCTTCTTCATACAATATCTTGGTCGCTTATTTGAATTTTTGACATTTGTATCAAGAGTGAGGAGTAATAGACGCCCACTACCAGACTGTACTCTCTGTCCCGGAGAGACCACATACCCATAACAAAATGATTGAGACAACAAAATGAACGAGACCAGAGGAGACGAGATAAAAGAGAAAGTATCCAATTACTTTATTACTTCGAAAAATGATAAAGCAGAATGCATGATAAGGCATTTTTATTTAAGTAAGGATTAATGCATTAGAATGCTTTATTAAGGATTTGTGGGAAGGGTAGGATTATGGCCAGCATTTGAGGGTGGGGGAGAGGAAGGCGTGGGAACGGAAGCTTGGTCAAGCATGATCTGGAGGGAACTCATGAATTGCCGAATATGATCCTGTTCTCTCTTAATACAACAACAGGCATCACTATCGCATAGACCCATGGAGTAGCGATTTTGGAGATCTGATAAGGCTTTAGTGGCTGAATTAGCAATATCACGGTATCTATCTCTTTCTTCTTTGAGCAAGCGCACCGAATCTTGGAGAGATTGCCATTGAGATGTGGCGAGCCGATTGATGTTATCTATGGTTGCGATATACTATTGATGAATTGATGCTGCGGTTGACACAGAATCCAAAGATACCCTGGATGCATTAGCACTGCCGATAGCTATGGCACTAGCATCACGGATTAAATTTAAAAACGAGGGGGCATTTGGGATATCAGCTGTTGGGACTGGCTGAAAAGGAATATCAACAGCGGGAAGAGACGGAATAGAAGGGTTGGATGTAACAGTAGCGGGAGTTGGAGTAGTGGGAGGTGGGGCAGAAAGGTGAAATGGATGTGCAGGTGGTGGGAGTGGCAGGGAGGAGACTGCTGGAGGAGGAATGACATGGGAAGGAGATTTCAAATTCTCCATAGGAGTGCAGATAGTATGGAGGAAAGCTTGTGGATTTGTTGCAGGGTTTTCATGACGAGGAATCAAAGTGAACTGTGAAATTGAAGGAAGATTATTTGGGTTGGAGATGGGAGTGGATGAAGAGGCTGAATCAATCGAGATGTGAGGCGAGCAAGGAAGGGCGGATGCCGAGGGATGGCAGGTGTCACTAGTATGGGTGCGAACTCAGCGTGGTTGAAATTCATGCGACGGAAGGAAAGTTGGTGTGTCTGAAGGGAGGGTGACGGAAGTGTTGGGGGAAGGGTGGCTGACGTTTAGGTTGGTAAATGATATAGCCAAGCTAAGAATGGAGCGGAGTAAATAGAGAATGACTTAGAGCCACAAGTTAGGGCTTCGCAAAGGCGATGCGACCGTAAGTTTAAGGAGCCATAGATGAGTGCAGCGTAAGGGTATGGATGGCTATTGAGGAAGCAATAAAGAGGGTTTGCAATTCTAATGTCGGACCATCGTATGGAAGAAGACAGGCTACGTAAAAGAAAGAAAAAGATGAAAGAATTAAGGATGGACATCATGCGAATGGAAAATTTGGCATTGTAGGCAAATCTTTCTAGACAAAACTCTATAGTGGCATTGGGAGACAAGCGAGAATATAAAAAGGGGGGGTTTCAAAAGCTTATCAGGGTTGACCCTATACCCTCTACAAGAGCAGGAATGGAAAGAGCACCATAACAGAAATGAGGAAACAATCGAAGTGCTTCATATACATCGCTATTTATGGTAGGGTCATTCAAAACAACGTTGGCTAATCCCCATAGACTAGCATGGTGAAGGTTCTCTTCAGAAAAAAGTGTAATCAACTCGACAGATGGAAGGGATAAGTGGATGCGCATCCGGAGCCTCAAATCAGCAGGATGAAATATCCGCACGTAATCAGTGGAAGGGGAATTTGGTTGAGGTTGAGAGCTTGGAGATTGGGAGAGAATTGAAGCGTTTGAAGTAGAGTTTTCTCTATGAATTGAGGGTGGTCTATACAACCCAGTGGAATCAGATGGTACGGAGTAAGTTGGAAAATTGACAAAATTGGGATCGATAGTTGAATGGCGAAGAATGATATCTTGCGACTACGTTGACGATGGAGGAGGAAGAGAATAGGCATTGGTGCATTGGGAGACGGGTGATGCAGGTTGCTGGTGGGGTAGGGGGATGTTGATCACAGGTTGCGGGTTGTCAGGAGGGGGATAATTGGGTTGGGTGGTATGCAGTGCGGAAGGGGTAAATTTGGAATGTTCTTCGGTGGCTATAGACTCGTCCATTAGTTTAGCAAAATAAAGAGCAATGCCGAGACATATATGTAGTTGGTATAGGGGATGCGGGTGGGTTGTTGGTACTTGGAAAGTGTTGAATATGGCTCTTGGTTGCGGGGAGGTGCCTAGGGGGTGGTTGGATTGAGGCAAGGATGGGGGTGTTGTGAAAGGGTGTTGTGGAGTTGTAGCTTGGTCGGGGTGGTCGTAGGGGGGCGATAGGGGAGGGGTTTTGAAGGGAGGGTGGTGGGGTGCAGGTAGTGTGGGTCGAATGAGGTTTGTAGGATGGAGGATGGGCGGGGCGGCGGAGTTGGGGTGGTTGTGGTGGGCAGTGGTCAGAAATTTGGTTGGCTATGATGAGAAGGTTTGCGTGGGCGGGGAGGGAAAGCAGCGAGGCAGCGGGGAGGCTATTGGGGGTGGCGGCGGTGCAGTTTGGGGGATGGGAGTGGTAGAGAGGTGGTGGGGGGTAGGGTGTAGACTAGGTGGTCATTTGTGGAGGTGGGTGGGGATATTGGAGCCATGGGAGGTTGGAGGTTTAGGTGGGGCTGCATTGGGTTTGGTGGAGGGTGTGGAGTTCATCGGGGGTAGGGAGGAATTTTGGGCAGGCCGGAGTTAAGGGGCGGGGTTGGCAGGGTGGGGTGGGTGTGGCGGCGGAGGGTGGTGAAGGTGGCGGTGATGAGGTGTCAGAGGGAGGAGGGGTTTGGGTTCTTTGTTGGGCCGAGGTTTATAGTAGCAATGGCATCGGGTGGCGGGCAGAGATAGGGGTGGGGTGAGTGGAGATTTTCGGAGGCGGATGGGCGGTGTGATCGGAGGGGTTGGGGAGCTTGGAGTGGAGGAGTTGGCGAGGAGGAGAAGGGTGGAGTTAAAGGGGGGCCTGACGGGGTGGGGCAGGTGTGGCAGACGGAGGATGTGGAAGGCGGCGGGGATGAGGTGGCAAAGGGCAGGGGGTTTGTGTTGTTTTGTCGACGGAGGTAGTGAGGGAGTGGGTTTGCGGGTGGAGATAGGGGCGGGGTGATGGGAGGTTGTCAGAGGAAGGTGTGCGGTTGATCGGAGGGTGGTGGGAGGGTGGGCGAGGTGTGGGGGTGGCTGGAGTCGGTAGGGAGGAGTTGGGTGGGGGAGGAGGGAGATGTGGGCAGTCTAGAGTGAAAGGGGGGGCCTAGCGGGGTGGGGCAGGTGTGGCAGACGGAGGATGTGGAAGGCGACGGGGATGAGGTGGCAGAGGGCGGGGGGTTTGGGTTGTGTTGTGGGCAAAGTTAGTGAGGGCTTGGGGTTGTGGGTGGAGATAAGGGCGGGGTGATGGGAGGTTGTCGGAGGCAGGTGGGCGATTGATCGAAGGGGTGTCGGAGGTGGGTGGGCGGGTTGATCGGAGGGGTGTCGGAGGGAGGGTGGGCGATGTGTGGGGGTGGTGGGGTTGTGGAATGTGTGGTTTGGAGGGGTTGACGGAGAGGAGTTGGGTGGGGGAGGAGGGAGAGGTGGGCAGGCTAGAGTTAAAGGGGGGGGAGGCAGGTGTGGAAGACAGGTGGTTTGGGTTGTGTTGTGGGTGGAGGTAGTGAGGGCGTGGGGTTGTGGGTGGAGATAGGGGCGTGGTGATGGGAGGTTGTCGGAGGCAAGTGGGCAGTTGATCGGAGGGGTGTCCGAGGGAGGGTGGGCGAGGTGTGGTAGTTGCGGGCTTTGGTTGATTGGAGGGGTGTCGGAGGGAGGGTGGGCGGGGTTTGGTTGATTGGAGGGGTGTCAGAGGGAGGGTGGGCGAGGTGTGGGGGTGGCGTGTGGAAGGTTTAAGAGAGGGTTGTGGAGCTGAATGGGCGGGAGTGAGCAGAAGGGTTTTGGAGGGAGGATGGCCAGAGGGGGGCTGAGATATTGGGGGTGTGCTTTTAGGGAGGTGAGTGGTAGGAAATGCTAGGATGAAGGTGACTCCCCGGCTTGTTAAGGGTGAGTAGGATGCAGAACTTGACTAATCAGGGCGGCAGAGCCTCGAAGAAGATCTACGAACATTATGAGACAATGAGTGAATTTTGGACTTCAATTTATAGCCTAGTTAACTCAACCCAAAGTGAGGTGCACAGTGAATCAACATGAAAGGGCGGTGTAGGTGATAAAGCATGTTTAAAAGAAATGCTCTATAGGGATGATAATTCCTGCATCTTCCATTTTCTGAATCTCCAAATAAACAGCTTCAACATATTTAGGATTTAGCCTATAACTCTCACCTCTCACTGGTTTTTCCCCTTCAATGACAGGGATTATGTGCTCTCCATAACTAGGTGGTACTCCTTCCAAATCCTTGTAGTGCTAAGCAAAGATGTTTGCAAATGACTTCATGAAATATTTTACCTTTAAGAGCACCTCCGGATGATTCCCTATCCATGTGGCTAGTAAAATGGGATGCGGCTGATCCTCATTGCCCAACTGAACCTCCTTCATTGGATGCCTATTTACAATGCTATATGTAAGTCCTTCCTGAGTAGCATCCTTAGTCACATTGTCCCACATAGCTTCGAGATCATAAGCAGGAACATCTTGGATGTCTATTTGCACTTCTTCCTCTTGAATCCATCCTGGAGGGATCTCATGAAGTGGTAATGAATCCTCTTCTATATTCTTATTCTTACCATGTAACTCTGAACCTTCCTTTTGGTTGCAATCCACATAATTAGATTCCTCTATATTGTTGTATAAAGGAGATTTCTTTCCCCTTCTATGGTCTTTTGCTAGCTCTCCTAGCCCAGCTACTAGAATTTTTTCCTCTTTTTCTTCATATGCTTCCTCTCTACTTGAGTTTAGAAAAATCCCATAGCAGGTAGATGTGTCTTCTGCGTGAAGCCAAGCCAACATGTTGTCTTCTTCATATAAATTTGCTTCTTCAAATAGATCTTCCTCTGGTGTGTCCAACAATTCTTCTTCCATACAAATACCAATTGTTTGCATCATGCTAGTATTTCTCTGATTGTATGATCCTTCTTCTAAAATTATCTGCTGCAACTCTTTTCCCTTTTGCTTTACCCACATTGTTTCCTTGCCCCAGTCATGCAGCACATTGGCATGCCTTAACCAAGGTCTCCCAATTAACAGAGGGAAACTTCCTTCTACCTGTGGCAGCCTTAAAACAACAAAATCCAAGTTAAAGAGGGTACCTTGTATCTTGAATGGGACTCCAGGGACTACTCCCATAGGCCTTACTATGCTTTGGTCTGCTAGTGTTACAGTGAAGTTTGCCGGTCTTGAAGGGTGTAGTCCAATCTTTTTCATGGTATGTTCAGGCATCAAGTTAATGCCAGAACCACCATGCACAATGACTCCTTGAAACTCATGACCTTTGATAGAGACTGTGAGCCGAGGGCTCTTGTAATCTGTGAGGGGTGCTTCCCCTAAAAATTTATCTTTATGCGTAATAGCAGCCTTTGACAATAAACTTGTTGTGGAAGCCTTCATCAATTATCTGTAAAAGTTTTGACCTGAATTTCCCATCCATCTTTATTAAATAAAAAATACTAACCTCCTTTTTCATGGACTTGAGTAGTCGTGAAGCTTATGATTCCTTAAGATCATGAGCTCCAATGGACTTATCAAATTCCTCATGAGCCCTGTTGAATGCATGCCCAATGGCATCACTGGTACATATGAGATCTCCTTTTTGACTTGTATCTACACATGTGGTGGCCTTGTCTTCAAATGTCTCTTTATCTTTATTAAATCCATTAATTCTTGATTCTTGACCTATATCTACTTGAGCCTTGCTCCTTGTCTGCACTGTAAAACATTCAATTTCTTCTAACTGCACCACCCTGGTAAATGGAGATGGCACATTGATTTGATCCATTATTTCTTTTTTACACACAGAAATCATTTGAATATGGGGCCCAGATGAAGATGCTTGGTTCTTAGGACAACAATTAGTATAGTGAACTCTGGCCTCTGGGCAGTTCCTGCAAGAAGGGGCATTTTCTGGTAGAGTGCACCTACTTTGGTAGTGCCCACATTCCCCACATCTGAAACAAATGATTGGCCTCCTAGACCCATTTCCAAAGTTATTCCTCTGTCTAGGGTTATAATTGTTACCTTGATTGGGTGCAGCCTCCATCACATTTGTTGATGGTAAGGGTCCTCCTTGTGTCCAATATGTTATTGCAGGCATTCCTCTTGATTGGCATTCCTGGGCCTCATGACCAGCTTTCCTGCATAGTTGGCAATTCACACTTAACAGATGACATTCACTTACTATATGACCTTGCTTGTTGCACATGGTACACCCAAGTCCACTCTTGAGGCCACCCCCTTTGAGTCCTTGCAACTCCTGTCGCAGTTGAGCCAATTCCTCTGCTTGGGCTTCCTCCTCCTTTTGGAGCTTTAATGCCTCAGTCTCCCTCCTCAACTGAGTAACATCATTCTCCTCCTCTTTGTGGGGCTTATTCCTTTTTAAGCCCTCCAGCTCTTTCCTTAATTGGATGATTGGATCCTCCATTTTTGTAGAATAGGGTAGTTGAGAAGAAATTGCTCCATATTGTAATTTTACATTGGGTGGTCACTGGAAGTGGCTTAGCTAACCATTTCTTAACAAAAAAATCATGTGGAGGATCTGGCAACTTAGCCATTAGTGCCTTGGTCCTAGTTACAAACTCTGGAAATTTTTCACATGGACCCAGTCTCAAGTTTTCTAATTCCTCTATGATGATCTCTATAGTATTTCCATGTTGGAATTGATTTTTTAATGCATCTTTCATTAAGTCCCAAGTTGTAAAATGGTTCTCAGCAAATTGGCTGAACCATTTATCTGCTAACCCTTCTAATGTGGTAGGGAAGAGTATCAAAAAGGCATCCTCTCTTCCCATTAAGCCTCTAGTTTTGCATAGTGCTAAAAACCTTCTAATATGCTCGTCCCGATCTTCCTGAGCTAGGCCTTTGAAAGAAGGAAATTTTATATTTAATCTTGATAGTAGGGTTTCCAAGTCTACCTGACTTGCCATGCTCTTCACTGATGAGGTGATGAAAGTGGACTGGAGGATCATCTAACAACTTTCCTTCTTGTAGCTTTGCTAGTGACCCTCAATGTTTGGGACCGGGTTGCGATCATAAGTTGTTCATAGCCCTCTTAGTATGAGATAATTGATAAAATATTTACCTCTTAGTCCAATGAAGTAGTACTGTCGGCACTTGAACTCTTCTATCCTTTGCACTTGGCTTCTCCTATGCTCAAATCTCCTTGGAGTCCCACCAGGCGTGCCAAATTTTGTTGGGGGATTCTTGGACAAGAAGGGATTTGAGTGTTTGTAGGAGAAAAGGGAAAGACAAGAAGAAAGATACACACTGGAAGCCTCTGTCGATTGATTATAAGAAGACAAATACAATGGTGATGCACAATAAAATCCAATGCTTCTGTGTAAAGTCCCACAAAGTGCTCAATCACAAAATACCAAATACTCAAGGGTCTTGTTGCTGCCGGCCTTCTCTGCATCCGACCTCCACCTTCTCCAAGCCTGCACTTGTGCACACCTTGCAGCAAGCTTCCAATAAGGGGGAGGTATGGACACCTTGTGTTGGCATGCGCACAACTTCAATGAGACCTTAGGATCCTTGGGGTGAATAGCTTAACACTTCTCTACACACTTCTTAGTCGCTCTTCATGCACACCTTGCACTTCACCTCTCTGTGCCGCACACTATGTGTCTCCTACACTTCTCTCTCTTGCCTAGCTTAGACTATGCTCACCTTGCTTAGTCTTGCTAAGTCCTCCAAGAATAGTCCTTGCCGTTATTTGAGTGTCGATTCCCGTTCGCTCCTAACTACCAGAGTAACTGCTAGAGTGTCTTGGGCCTTTGATGTCCCAAGATCGTCCAGCCATACACTTGGACCATACACTTTTACTTGTGCGTACGCCGCTTCATATACCTTTGCACATACCTTTGCCTTTTAATTCTTTAGTGTCTACTCAAAACCACTTAAGGGGGGGTTCACCTGAACCTTCCCAACACTTGTATCAGACCTTAGGAATACATTGCAATTCTTCTTCACACGGTATCTTGGTCGCTTATTTGAATTTTTGACATTTGTCTTGGAGTGATGGGATTCGACCATACACTTGGACCATACACTTTTACTTGTGCGTACGCCGCTTCATATACCTTTGCACATACCTTTGCCTTTTAATTCTTTAGTGTCTACTCAAAACCACTTAAGGGGGGGTTCACCTGAACCTTCCCAACACTTGTATCAGACCTTAGGAATACATTGCAATTCTTCTTAACACGGTATCTTGGTCGCTTATTTGAATTTTTGACATTTGTATCAAGAGTGAGGAGTAACAACATCTAACTCCAACAATTGGTATCAGAGCAGGTCGCCACTTCATCTAGGGCATCATCGACACCCCTCCAGTCACAGTCTCAGAATCGCATGAAATTTGGTACGCATACTCAAGGTGATTAGGAGATCATAACGACTTTGCTTTGTGGTGCTAAAATCACAATTTGAGCTCGTTTTGGGCTCTAAACACACTATTGTAATGCTTGTGCAGGCTATTTTTTCTTTTTATGCCAAAGATATATATAGGTTTCGGTTCGCCAATATAAGCGTCTCAAAGTCTACTACAAGATTAGCAGAACTCATCAGGGTAGTTCTTTTCAACTTTTCAGATACAGTCATTTTTTTGCATCACGGTATTTTAGGCAGTGGCCATGGTTGAAAACAGTGATGTATTGTGTATGTTGGTTGTTGAGGATAAGTTGGATGGTACCAATTACCCATTGTGGGCTTATATGATGCAACATGTATCGGTTGCAAAAGGACTGTGGAACATTGTACAGGGTGTTGAAAAACATCCTATCACACCTACAAATACAGGTATTGAAGCTGATGCAAATGGCATTGAAGATGCTGATATTCTTCAAATTCCTCTTCGTGCTCCGGTTCCTGTTGCACCTACTGTAGAGCAAATTCATTATGATGGTAGAGATGCTCAAGCACATGCATTGATAGCCTTGTCTATCAAACGTTCCATTATTCCTGACATTCACTCTTGTAGAACAGTTAAGGATGCTTGGGATACACTTACCACATTGTACCATGCTAGGAATGAGGCTCGTGTTGCTTACCTCCAAAAACAGTTGGAGAGTGAGCACATGATTGAAGGTGATTAAGAAGAGTTTTCTGACAAAGATCAAGGATCTGAAAGAGCAATTGATTTCTGCTCATGAAGTCCTTCCTGACAATTCACTTGTGCAGATTGTTTTGAATGGTCTTCCCAACTCATATCAGAGTTTTGCTTCTACTCTTTGTTTGATGATGAAAGGCAATCCAAATGCCTTAACATTTGAAGAGTTGGTTTTTGTTCTGTTGCACAAAGATCAGTCCAGGCAAAAGAGGTCTATTATGCATGTTGCAGATCAAGCTTTCTCGGCTAGTCAGAAGGGCAAAAGAAAATGGAGCTCTTCTATTAGTAAGCAAAAATCTGCTAATCTTGCATAATTGAAGAAGGAGGTCAAAGATGAGAAGAAATCAGAAAAATAGAAATTGTTTTGCAAATATTGTAAAGCAAATGATCATGTCATTAAGAGTTGTCCAAAACTGGCTACTAAAGAGGCAAAGAAGAAAGAGGCCAGAATGGTTGTTGCAGAGGCCTCTACACCAAAAATAGAGTTTGCTAATCTTGTGCAGGATGAAGAATGGGTGTTTACTACTGTTTGCAGTTTTGACCCATCTTCTCATGAGCAGTGCATGTATGAAGTAGACTCAGATGTTTGGTACTTTGATAGTGGAGAACCCAAATATATTACCTCGCAACGCAGTTTCCTCTCTTTAGTCGAGCTTGCCCCTACAGGGAATACTGTCACATGAGCCAACAACTCCTCTTATCCTGTCATGGGAGTTGGTAAGATCATTCTGACCACTGTTGATGGTAGTTCTTTCACTTTGTTGGATGTTTTATTTGTGCCAAGGAAAAAGAAAAATATGTTATCAGATTTTGAATTAGCCAAGATTGTCTTGGTTGTAAAATTTGTTGATGACAGATGTACATTTCATGATATGTCAAATGGCGATGTGATTATTGTTAGATATGCTCAATACTCCACCCTCATGTAACCACAAATGATCCATGGTGCTCTTAAGTTGTAGGGCCCCCATTATGAGGAAAAGCCATTATGAGAGCCCGGACATTTGTGGAACCCTAACTTCCAAGTTAGATGAGGTCTACGTGTGATCGTTGATGGTTGTAGATGATCTTTGTGAGCCTAGCCATTAGGTTAGGTAGGGCAAAAACTTCCAGGCCATTGGGTTGCCATTTAAGGTGAAAATAGAGGCCTTGTGGCATCGCATGGTTTCCCTATAGAACCTTAATGGGGGGAGTGAAGAGGGGGGCTTGCCCCCTTCTGGGGGGTCCGGGGGGCCTATCCCCTAGCCTGTAGGGCCGAGACGGTAGGACTACTGGTCATGGAGATATTGTCAGATCGTATATTTTACTGACTATTTTGTATCTCTCGACTATGTTTATCTATACCGAACTGCCTTGTAAAAGCTATATAAGCACGGCCCAGGTTGAGCTTTACATAGCATTGCGCACTAGTAAGCCCTTCATCTAGAGTCTGTCTAGATCACCATCTAAGCTCCACATTGGGAGTGCACAGGTGGATAGCACCATCATTGTAACTGCATTATGCGCACCAATCTGAGAATTTGAGTTCTCTATCTCTCAGTCTGCGTCTATCTTTGTCTGCGTTTTTCTCTCAACTCTGTCTACAGGTCTATTTCGTTGTGCTATTATTTTCTTACATGGTATCAGAGTTTAGGAGGCTTTGAGTGTCACAGAAGCAGAAACGTAGAGGTTGCAGAGGTTTGAACAACAAAAGAGAGAAGATGTCAAGCGACACGTCATCATCTATGACTGGAGTCAAGGTGGTTCATCAACAGGAGTAGGTGGCGCACAAGCAGGAGTAGCAATGATGCCGGCCATCCCAACGTTGCTAGTATGAACTACACCTTGTGGAAGTTCAAAATCACTTCTATTCTTGATTCGTATGAGCTTTTGGAGTCTGTTCTTGGGACTGATCATGAGCCCCAAGAAAGACATGATCCAAATAATCCTGGTCGAATGATTCCTCCTGATGTTGATCTTCTACGTGCTTGGAAACGTAGAAATGCAGATGCATTGTGTGCTCTAGTTACAAGTACTTCTGATAGTGTTTTGACTCTCATTCAACATACTACGAAGGCATGTGAAGCATGGAACATATTGAGAAATCAATATGAAACTCATAATCAGACACAGATTCAGAACTTGGAGAATCAGCTTGCAGCAAAACGGTTTGTTGATGGGGAGACTGCAGAGGTGTTTATCACTCGCATAAAGAATCCACGAGATCAAATGGCGGGAGCAGGTGTTCAAAAGTCAAGTGAGGAGCTAGCTCGACGTTGTCTTTGAATCTGTCCACCTAAGTTTGATGGTTTGGTAACTGCTCTTAACACTCAAATCAGACCTCAACCACTAACTTTTGAAGAATTTAGTGCCTTACTCATGGAGGAGGAGTTGCGGCTCAAGGCAAGGAGTGGTGGTAGCAAAGGAGGTGTTGCATTCACAGCAAATGCAAAAGGAGGCAAAACAGACTCTTCAAAAGATGGAGACAAAAAGAAGAATGACAAAAAGAAGTTCAAGGGAGAGTGTTTCCATTGCAAAAAGAAAGGACATAGAATCCAAGATTGTCGCATCAAGAAAACAGAAGAGAAGAGTGGCTCTTCAAAAGGTGGCAAGGGCAAGGAGTTTGCCAACACAGCAGAAACAGAGCTTGAGTTATTTGTTACGATAGAGGAGGTGTGCTCCTTGGCTGAAGATTCAGGAACAGATGACTCATGGGTGTTGGACAGTGGTGCATCTTGTCACATGACGAGTAGAAAAGACCGTTACTCCTTACAGCCTCTAAAGGAACCCATCACAGTAAAGGTAGGGAACAATGCAAGATGTCCTACAGAGGACGAAGGTACAATTTCTTTCATTAACTCTAATGGCGATACCAGAAAGATTTCAAATGTGTTGTATATTCCACAAATAAAATGAAATCTACTTTCAGTAGCTTCTATAACTGATCAAGGTCATCAAGTATCTTTCAATAAGACAGGAGCTAAGATTATGGACGGTAACAACATTATTGGGACTGGCATAAGGAGGAACAACCTGTATGAGTTGTGTGCTCTTACAGCCACTACAAACGTGGGCACAAGTTAGCTATGGCATGAGAGATTCGGCCACATTGGATGCCCTGTACTGAAGGAGATACATTGCAGGGGTATGGTTGCACACCTACCATCGATTGGAGAAATGAAGGAACCATGTGAAGCTTGCATGATGGGCAAGCAACAGAGGAAGGCATTTCCACAAGAAAGCAAGAACAGGGCAAGCTATCCTCTAGAGTTTGTGCATGCTGACTTGTGCAGAAAAAGGCCTACACAAGCCTTGGGTGGATCTTCCTACTTCATGTTACTTGTCGATGACTATATTAGGAAGATGTGGGTGTACTTCCTTCACAATAAGGCTCAAGCTTTTGTTAAGTTTAAAGAATGGCTTCAGCTTGTTGAAACTGAAACAGGGAAGAAGATGAAGAAATTCAGGACAGACGATGGCGGTGAGTTCACATCAACAGAGTTTGAAGATTTCTGCAAGAGTAAGGGAATCAAGCATCAACTCACAGTGGGATATAGTCCTCAGTAGAACGGTGTTGCAGAACGTCAGAATCAAACCATCATGGAGATGGCAAGGTGCATGTTGAAAGGAAAGGGTTTGCTTAATCAATTTTGGGCAGAGGCTATCAACACTGATGTCTACATCTTGAATCGAAGCTACACCAAGGCACTTAATGGAAAGACTCCACAAGAAGCCTACACTGGTAGAAAGCCTTCTGTTTCCCATTTCCAAGTATTTGGAAGTGAATGTTATGTACATGTTCCAGATAGGGAGAGAAACAAGCTTCAACCAAAAAGCATCAAATGTATCTTCTTAAGGTATAGTGAAGATAAGAAGGCTTATAAGCTTTATGAGCCTGAGGCTAAGAAGATCATGGCGAGTCATGATGTGGTGTTTAAGGAGGAGCAGCCACATGCAGTGGAGGAGGAAAAGAGAGCTTCCACTTTATCATCGGGCGAAGGGGCAATCCACTATGAACCTGGCCCAAGAGCTATCCCTTTTACACAAGAGAAGGAAGCATCATCTTCAGATGATGAGTCTAAAAGTCACCAACCTGCTGATACCCAAGTGGAAAAGCCATTGCCACGTTGGGTGAGGCAGCTCTATGATTCTACAAATCCCATCCCACAGTCACTAGAACACGTTGCGGATGGACCGAGGCGATCATAGAGAATAGAGGAACAGAGACGAGCAAGTGCCCATATTGTAAACACAGCCTTGATGGCCGATCTCATTCAAGAAGAAGCAAAGGAACCAACCAATGTGGAAGAGGCACTCCATGATCCGAATTGGAGGGCTGCCATGCAAACAAAATACAACAATATCATGAAGAATGGAACTTGGGAGCTAGTGGATCGACCCCCTAAGCGTAAAGTCATTGGCACCAAGTGGGTCTGGAAGCTAAAGTACAAGGCTGATGGTACTCTAGAAAAGTATAAAGCAAGACTTGTTGCACAGGGCTACTCACAAGTTGAAGGCATTGACTTTTGTGAATCATTTGCCTTGACTGCAAGAATGACTACTATCCAAGTAATACTAGCTATGGCTACACATAAGTGTTGGCCAGTCTATCACATGGATGTCAAATCAGCGTTCCTGAATGGAGACCTCAAGGAGGAAGTATATGTGTCTCAGCCACCAGGGTTTGGGGCTTCGCATTCAGAGAAGAAGGTATCTAAGTTGAAGAAGGCATTATATGGGCTAAAACAGGCCCCTAGAGCATGGTATCAGCGGATAGATAAGTATCTCTTGGATCCAAGTTTCAAAAGATGTGCTTCTGATGCTAACTTGTATGTTCTAAAGAGAGGAGGGAAGACAATTGTGCTTGTGCTCTATGTAGATGACCTTGTGATTACAGGAAATGATGATGCTCTTCTTCAACAAACAAAAGATGCCCTGAGTTCAGAATTTGAAATGACAGACTTGGGCTTAATGCATTATTGCTTAGGTCTTGAAGTTTGGCAGGAACCAAGGAAGATTTTCATCTCTCAACAAAAGTATGCAAGGAAGATATTGAAGGCATTCAACATGGAGGATTGCAAAGAAATTTCTACACCTATGGAGGTCAATACAAAATTTATCTATTGAAGATACTTCAGCTCCAGTGGACATTGGAAGATATAGGAAATTAGTTGGAAGTCTTCTCTACTTGTGCAATAGCAGACCAGACATCTCTTATGTTGTTGGAGTAGTAAGTAGGTTCTCTAATAAGCCTTACCAAACTCATTGGGAGGCAAGCATGCAGATGCTTAGGTATGTGAAAGGAACCACTGATTATGGTATTCTTTATAAAGAAGGATCATCTCTGGTCGGATACTGTGACTCAGATTGGGAAGGAGATATTGATACCAGAAAATTAGTTTCTAGATATTGCTTTTCTTTAGGATCATGGATTTTCTCTTGGATTGGTAAGAAGCAACCGACTATAGCATTATCTTCTACTGAAGCTGAGTACAAAGCTGCATGTGTTGCAGCGTGTGAAGTAGTATGGTTGAGGTGGATCCTATGGCACATAGGTATACAAGGACAGGAGGCTACAGAGTTGAAGTGTGACAACCAAAGTTGCATGGCCATCGCCAAAAATCCTATTTTCCATGCACGTACCAAGCACATAGAAATTCAGTATCACCATGTGCATGAGTTGATTGAGGACGGGGTCGTGGAGATAAGCTATTGTCCTACTAAAGAAAATGGAGCATATATCTTCACCAAGGCTCTTGGGAGAGAGCAACTTCTTCGACACTTTCCAAAGCTTGGGATTGGACCAAGCAGGTAGTTCACCGTAGGGTGGACATTGAGGGGGGGTGTTAGATATGCTCAATACTCCACCCTCATGCGACCACAAATGATCCATGGTGCTCTAAGTTGTAAGGCCCCCATTATGAGGAGAAGCCATTATGAGAGCCCGAACATTTGTGGAACCCTAACTTCCAAGTTAGATGAGGTCTATGTGTGACCATTGATGGTTGTAGATGATCTTTGTGAGCCTAGCCATTAGGTTAGGTAGGGCAGAAACTTCTAGGCCATTGGATTGCCATTTAAGGTGAAAATAAAGGCCCTGTGGCGTCGCGCGGTTTCTCTATAGAACCTTAATGGGGGGGAGTGCAGAGGGGGGCTTGCCCCCTTCTATGGGGTTCGGGGGGCCTATCCCCTCGGCCCGTAGGGTCGAGATGATAGGACTACTGGCCGTGGAGATATTGTCGGATCATATATTTTACTGACTATTTTGTATCTCTTGACTATGTTTATCTGTACCGAACCGCCTTGTAAAAGCTATATAAGCACGGCCCAAGTTGAGCTTTACATAGCATTGCGCACTAGTAAGCCCTTAATCTAGAGTCTGTCTAGATCGCCATCTAAGTTCCACAGTGGGAGCACACAGGTGGACAACACCATCATTGTAATTGCATTCCGCTCGGCAATCTGAGAATTTCAGTTCTCTATCTCTCAGTCTGCGTCTATCTTTGTCCGCGTTTTTCTCTCAACTCTGTCTACAGGTCTATTCTGTTGTGCTTTTATTTTCTTACAATTATCGCTTCTTGCATTTTATGCCGTGGGCTCTATAAGCTCATAGACTATGAAAAATCTGTGAATGAATTAGCATGTGCGGCACATGATTCTCAGGCTATTTCAGATGCAAAGCTTTGGCATGCACACTTTGGTCATCTAAATTTTGCTAGTTTTCTACACCTATAGAAATTTGAAATGGTGTCCTCTTTGCCCAAACTTGAGGCTCCCGGTAAACATGTATGTGAAGGCTTTATTTTGGGCAAAATGCAGTGTTGCTCCTTCCCAAAAGATGGTTTAGTTTGGGCAACTCAAAAATTGGAGCTTGTTCATAGTGATGTCTGTGGTCCTATGCAAACACCTTCTTTTGGGAACTATCTTTACTTCATGACTTTCATTGATGATTTTTCCAGGCATGCATGGCTATATCCATTGAAGACAAAGTCCGAAGTGTTTATGTGCTTCAAACAGTTTCTAGTTTTGGCCAAAAATTTGTCAGCATGTAAAATGGGCACCCCCGTCTGATCGAGGGGGAGAGATATATGTTTTTTTGACTTTAATGCAATTCTGGTTGAACATGGGATAAAACATCAGTTTACAATGCCGTATACACCTCAATAAAATGGAGTTGTTGAATGGAAGAATAGGTCACTCATGGAGATGGCAAGGTGTATGGTCAAGAGTCAGGCTTTACCACATAGTTTCTAGCTTGAGGTTGTCATGTGTGCATCATATGTACTTAATCGGTGTCCCACTAAAGCACTGCAGTCTATCACTCCATATGAGGCTTGGAATGGTCGCAAGCCATCAGTTGCTCATCTTTGTGTTTTTGGTTGTCTAGCATATGCATTAGTGCCTAAACAACATCGCAGGAAATTGGATAATAAAGCAGTAAAATGTATTTTTCTTGGGTACAGTTCTGAAAGCAAAGGCTATCGTCTATATCACCCATAGAGTAAACACATTTTGGTTAGCCATGATGTTGTTTTTGTGGAAGATGCTATTCAGCCTTTACTTTCATGTACAAAGGAGACATTTGTTAGCTCCAAAGGCATGTATGATACTTTGTTGCTTATTTTTACAGGTCGATAATCTATTGCAAGTCCTAATGAGGCAACTTCTCAACCATTATAGGTTTCATTCATGTGATGATGCAAATCATTCTATTTCTGATGCATATTTACATGATGCACTTGTTGACGAGAGAGTTGATATTGAGGAGGCAAAAACTATGCCAAAATGGCTGGTGCAAAATTTGCGTGATAGCAAATTAGATGCACCTCTATCATATCGTACTCGTTCAAGTTCTCATAGTACATTTTTTGCATCAGATTGTTATGCTATGGTTGCATCTAATCTCTTTGATGAAACTGAGCCTATTTTCTTTGATGACACACAAAATTCTGAACATTGGATGACTGCAATGCAATCTGAATATGATTCCATCGTGAAAAATGGTACTTGGCCTTTATGTGACTTGCATCCTGGCAAGAAGGCCATTGGCACTAAGTGGGTATACAAGCTAAAGTGTAAACCTAATGCAACAGTTGATAGGTATAAGCCTAGGCTTGTTGCAAAGGGTTATGCTTAGGAAAGAGGCATTGATTTTGATGAGACCTTTGATCCTACTCGCCGAATGACTATTGTTCATGCACTTGCAGCTCATCATGGTTGGAATGTACATCAGTTGAACATTAAAACAACATTCTGAATGGTGAGTTGCATGAAGAAGTATATGCTTTTCAGCCCTGTGGCTTTGTGCACAAAAGGCATGAAAACCAGGTGTGCAGGTTGAAAAAGGCTTTATATGGTTTGAAACAAGCACCACGTGCTTGGTATGAAAAGATACATGCCTATCTGGTTGCACATGGTTTTGAGAATAGTCCAACTGAAAGAACCTTATCTGTTAAGCATGGTAATGATGTACATATCATCATTGTTTTGTATGTTGACGACATGGTTCTCACTGGTCCTCATGACATGCATATTGCAGATTTTAAGGCTGATTTACATGCCTCATTTGAGATTTCTAATTTGGGGCATTTGCATCATTATTTGGGCATTTACTCTATGCACATTGATGGCATAATAGCTTTGTGTCAAATGAAATATATTGACACATTATTGAAGCAGTTTGGCCTTGAGGACTGTAAACCAATTGCCACTCGTATGAAGACAGGTTTATGATTGAGTTTTCATGATGCTAGAGATGCATTTGATGTTGTTGTCTATCAGAAGTCTATTGCATGCTTGATTTACTTATGCATTACTCGGCCATATATTTAGTTTGATGTCTCACAGATGAGCAGGTTTATACATTGCCAAGGTGTCAAGCATTGGCATGCAGTTAAGTGCATCTTTCGCTACTTGAGTGGTACCCAGATACTTGGGTTGTTTTATCCCAAGGGGGGATCACTACTGCCAGATTTGCATGCTTTTTTTGACTCTGATTGGGTTGGTTGCTATGACACACCTGTGTCCACTAGTGGCTTTTGATTCATGCCTGGTAGTTCATGTATATCTTGGTTGAGCAAGAAGCAGCCTACTATGGCCACTTTGAGTTGTGAGGCTAAGTATAGGGCAACTTTCGCACCGATTGTTGAGTGTGTGTGGGTGTTGGTCAGTCTTCTACCACCACCATCTTCACTGACAGTCAGAGCGCATTGGCAATTGCGAGGAACCCTTTGTTCCATGCTCGCACTAAGCACATTGAGGTGCATTATCATTACAAACCTTTTCATGAAGGCTCTGCCTAGGGAGAAGTTTGAAGCTTTCCGCAAAGCTTTGGGGTTACTTCCTTTTGTGGATTGATTCCACATAGCTTGGCACCTTCTTATACATGAGTGCTAGCTCCTTGTTCACCGCATCACTCCCAGGGGGGATTTGTTGATATATTTAGGTAGTGATATGTGTGAACACTCTAGGACTGCCGAGGCACTTTTTTCCCTCTTTAGGAGGTTTCCACTGCTTATATATACGCCTATTGCCCTAACGGGCTACTTATCTTTGTACATTCTAGTGGTAATACATTCAGTATTGTGTGTTGTGCTCCAAGCTTCTTCTTCTTCCTTGTTCTATTCGTGTGCTTCCATAGACGTCTAACTCATACAGATTTGCATCATCATGTGGAACCTATAAAGGCTGAGAAATTGCCTCATTTGAACCAGCACTTGATTGTTCACCTGTAAAAAAAGGGAGGCAAAGTTTCATACACATTTTTGGAGCTAACTAATGTCTCCTTAGTACATCAAACTAATGTTTGAATTGCAACTTCCACAAAAACAACATCACAGCTAACCAAAATGTGTTTAATCCATGGATGATTTAGACGATAGCCTTTGCTTTCATAACTATACCCAACAAAAATACATTTCACTGCTTTATCATCCAATTTCTTGTGTTGTTGTTCAAGCACTAATGCATATGCCAGACAATCAAAGACATGAAAATGAGCAATAGATGGCTTGCGACCATGCAAAACCTCATATGCAGTGATCGATTGTAGTGCTTTGGTGGGACACCTGTTTAGTACATATGTAGCACACATAACAATCTCAAGTCATAAACTATGTGGTAAAGTGTGACCTTTGACCATACACCTTGCCATCTCCACAAGAGACATGTTCTTTCTTTCAAAAACTCCATTTTGTTGAGGTGTATAGAGAGTTGTACACTGATGTTTTATTCCATGCTCAACTAGAAATGCATTAAAATTAGAAGGCATGTATCCCCCCCCGATCAAAATGGAGGGTGCCCAATATACATAATGATAGATTTTTAGCCAAAACCAAAAACTATTTGAAGCACATAAACACTTTGGACTTCGCTCACATGTGTGGAAAACTCATCAATAATATTCACAAAGTAAAGATAGTTCCCCAAAGAAGGTGTCTACATAGGACCAAAAAAATCACTATGAACAAGCTACAACTTATGAGTAGCACAAAGTAAACCATCTTTTGGGAAGAAGGAATGCTGCATTTTGCCCAAAATAGAGGCTTCACAAACATGTTTACAAGGTTCCTCAAGTTTGGGTAGAGAGGACACCACTTCAGTTTTCTATAGGCATAGCAAACTAGCAAACTTCAGATGGCCAAAGCATGCATGCCAAAGCTTTGCATATGAGATAACTTGAGAATCTTGAACTGCACAACCAAGCCAATCTTGACTGATGCTAAAACTGACAATAAATTTCTCTTGATTCCTGGCACATACAAAGCATATGACAATGTGAAAGAACTACCATCAACAATAGTCAAAATGATCTTACCGACTCCCATTATAGGATATGAAGCGTTGTTTGCACATATGATAGTATTCCCTATTAGGGCAACCCCAAGTGAACTAAAGAATCTGCATTGCAAGGTAATATTTTTGGTTGTACACCATCAAAGTAAAAAACATCTCAGTCTACTGTAGACATTCACTACTCATGAGAAGATAAGTCATAGCTATAAATAGTAGTAAATAGCCATTCTTCTTTCTCCACAAGATTAACAAACTCTATTTTTGGTGTAGAGGCCTCTGCAACAACCATTCTAGCCTCTTTCTTCTTTACCTCTTTTGCAGCCTGTTTTGGACAAATCTTTATGAGATCATCAGTTCCTTTACAGTATTTGGAAAATTGTTTCTAATTTTCTATTTTCTTCTCATCTTTGTCTTCCTTGTTCGTTTGTGAAGAATTAGCAGATTTTTGCTTACCAATAAATGAGCTCCATTTACATTTGCCCTTCTAACTAGCTATGAAAGCTTGATATGCAATACACATAATGGACATGTTCTACTTGGATTGATCTTCTTGCAACAAAATAGAGACCAACTCCTCAAATATTAAGGCATTTGGATTGCCTTTCATCATCAATTGAAGAGTAGAAGCAAAACTCTAATATGAATCTAGAAGACAATTTAGAATAGTCTGCACAAATGAACTATCTAGAAAGACTTCATCAACAAAAATCAATTTCTCCTTAAAATCTTTGATCTTTATAAAAAAGCTATCCATGGAATCTCCTTTATTCATATGCACACTCTCCAAATGTTTTCGGAGGTAAGCAACATGGGCCTCATTTCTTTCTTGGTATAAGGTCGTAAGCATATCCCAAGCATCCTTTGTTGTCTTGCAAGAGTGAATGTGAGGGATAATGGCATGTTTGACAGACAAGGCTATCAATGTATGTGCATGAGAATCTCTACCATCCCAACGAAGTTGCTCTACAGTAGGTGTAGTAGGAATCACAACAAGAATAGGAATTTGAAGATCATCATCTTCAACGCCATCTATATCACCTTCAATAATTGTATTTGTAGGTGTAGTATGGCATTTTTCAATACTTTGCACTATATTCCATAACCCTTTTCTACCAATACATGCCCATAATTGGTAATTAGTACCATCCAACTTGTCCTCAACAACCAGCATATCGCATACATCATTGCTTTTGGCCATGGCCACTGATTAAATACATTGATGCAAAAAAATGATTGTATCTCAAAAAGTTGAGCAAAACCACCCTGTCAAGCTATGCTAAAAGCTAAACTTGTGGCAGACTTTGAGGCACTTGTATGAACAAACCAAAACCTATGTATATGTTTGGCACAAAAGGGCAAAATTGCTTGCATAAGCACTATGATAGTGGGTTCAAAGGCTGAAACGAGCTCATAGCAAAATTTGGACACCACACAACAAAGTTGTTTTGAACTTCTAATTGCCCTAAGTATGCTCACCAATTTTTATGCAATTATGAGATTGGAGTTTGAGGTCTACAAAAGCACATGAACAACACAAAGTAAGAAGAAGCAACAACCTACTCTGATACCAATTATTGGAGTTTGAGGTCTACGAAAGCACATGAACAACAGAAAGTAAGAAGAAAAAGCTTGGAGCACAACACACACTACTGAATGTATTACCAAGTGAATGTACAAAAGTAAGTGACCCGTTAGGGTTATACACACATACACAAGACGGGGAAAAAAATCTCCTAAAGAGGGACATGTTGGAGTTTGAGGTTTGTGGAAGCACATGAACAACACAAGGAAGAAGAAGAAGCTTGGAGCACAACACACGATACTAAATGTATTTCCACTAGAATGTACAAAGATAAGGGACCCGTTAGGCATATATACAAGCTGAGGGGAAAAGACCTCCTAAAGAGGGAAAAAAGTGCCCCGATGGTCCTAGTGTGTTCACACACATCACTACCTAAATATATCAACAAATCCCCCTGGGAGTGATGTGGTGCACAAGAAGCTAGCACTCATGTATAAGGAAGTGCCAAGCTATGTGGAATCAATCCACAAAAGGATGTAAGCTCAAAGTTTGCTAAAAGCTTCAAGTTTCTCCCTAGACAGAGCCTTTGTGAAAAGATATGTAATGTTCTCTTGTGTGGGCACATATGCCAAGTTGATCTCTCTAGCACAGAACCTCTCCGTGGCATGATGATAGTGCACCTCAATGTGCTTAGTGCAATCGTGGAACACAGGGTTCCTCACAATTGCTAATGCACTTTGACTTTCAGTGAATATGGTGGTGGCAAAAGACTGACCAACACCCAAATCCACCATAAGGCGTCTGAGCCACACACACTCAATGGGCAATGTGAAAGCTTCCCTATACTCATCCTCACAACTAGAGGTGGCCATGATAGGCTACTTCTTGCTCAACCAACATATGCATGAGCTACCAAGCATGAAAACCATTGGTGGACACATGAGTGCATAGCAACTAGCCCAGTCAGAGTCAAAAAAAGCATGCAAATCTGGCGGTAGTGATTCCCCCTTGGGATAAAACAATCCAAGTAGTATATTTGTTTGACACAAAGCTATTCCACCATCAACTTGCATGAACTGAATGCCCAAATAATGATGCAAAGGCCCCAAATCTGACATCTCAAATGAGGCATGTAGATCATTCTTAAAATAATGCTTCTCATGAGGACCAGTGAGGGGCATGTCATCAACATACATAACAATGATAAGAAGTACATCATTAGCATGCTTAACATATAAGATGCTCTTAGTTGGACTATTCTCTAAACCATGTTGTTGCTCTAGCACAATGGTGAGAACCACGTTAAGAAGCTCCACCTCCTTAATGTCAATCCCCGGAAGAGATAGGAGTGATATGAAGATCGTGAACATGAGATGAAGTGAGAGTGAAGGTGAGAAGCATAGAAATGCACACACGCATACACACACACTACGAAGAGACAAGCAAGACACAATGGAAGATGAGAAATCAACTCTATTACTCAAGAACACTATTACAAGCTCAAAATAACTCTAAGATCTTCTCTACTCACACAAGCTCACCTAGAAATGAGCTCTCTAGCTCTTTTTATAGTTTCTAGACTAGTTTTGACCGGTTTCACATCTAGTGACCGGCATAGTTAAAAAATAGGTCCTAGATGCTATTTGAAAGGGTAAACGGTGTCTAAAAATAACGAAAATTGATACGCTCATTCTACCTAAGCTCCTCAAGCTCGAGGACTCCTCGGCTTGCACAAAATGGAGCTAGAAATTAAGAAAAGGGTTTTTCTATGTTACATATGTTACAATAGTGATAAAAATCATAGTTGGAGGTTTTTGAAAAGTATTTTTAGAACATAAGTCTTTGAAAAAAGATTCGACTGGCTCCCTGCTCCGTCGTTACATGCTTCTGCGTCTTCTATGCCTCTGGCTGCTTCCAACACCCCCTCCCTCTCGCTTCTGTCGTCCCTGACAGAACCTTGTTGTAAGGTCTGCCGGATATAGTTCTGTAGGAGGTCTTGAGCGAGGGTGTGCTCAGAGATACGAATGCCTCGGGCTAGGTCGGCCTCGAGTTTCTCCCAGTCTATTGGTTGCGGTTCTTCCGGTGGCGGGAGCTGATAGTGTGTGGAATAGACCATTCGTTCACAGGCAAATAAGTGTAATAAATTGTAGGCCTGCTTATGAATACCTCTGAATGGTATTCCCAGAAGCCGGTTGTGAACATCTCTTTGAAAGTCTGCTTGTAGCACGCCGGTAGGTACTTTATTCTGCAATGCCAGGCATAACACACCCGTAGCGATGGCGTTGTACTCATATCATATACCAGATCAAAATTGCCATGCTCAAAGCCCGGGGTGGTTACATGAGGTGCCTTGACGCGTCGGAAGACTTTAAAAATCATTTGCATCATGTCAAAGATTTTGACAGCCATATGCGTCGCTATATCGTCCATATGCTTTAATCTAGGGAGCCAGTGGCGAATTGTAGCCATCATGTAGCCTACAATTGGTAACTCGATGGGTGTCTTAAAATAGGGGTAATTCAACCAATCTTGGCACTGTTTATTGTTTTGTACCTTAATAGCAAAGGCAGTCCAGGAGCGGCGTCGTGGTACTGGTCCCCAACACGGGTTGTACTTCAAATGCAAAGGTGCCTTTACCCATGTACTCATCATTTCTCGATACTTCTGTAGTAAATCTCTGGTTGATAGATCTCTCCTTGCTGCGCATCTAGTGGCAAATCATCCTCCTCAAACTGAGTCGCATGCGATGGTTTCTTACCTATTTCTTTCTCAATGGCTAACTGGTATTCGGCCATTAACATAAAATACGGTTTATACTGTAGCTCGTGCCCAGATATGTATCGTCGCGGGGCCAAATGAGCAAAGAATGGAGACTGTAAAATTCTTTCTTCTATCATCGCCATGGCATGTAATTGTGCCTCTACTCTAGCTGAGTGTGTTGTCCCAAGTTCCTCAATTGTCTTCATCCACGTGGGAGTCGGGAGTTCGTAAGTCATCTGGCCTTCGGCCGTGACGCGTCCACTTGGGATGGGTTGTGGCTCGTATGCCTCTTCGAACGTTTCCTCCACCGAGATGGTGACAGTTTCTTCTTCAGCTTGTAGCTCAGGTGGGGAATCTGGCCTTGGTGGTGCTTCATATACTGCGATCCTTGATTCCAGGTTTGATACCTGGGCCCGTAATGCGTTGAGTTCCTCTAAGATTTCAGGAGAGGGGTCCACAGGTGCTGGTATGTCTTGGTGTGCCGGTGCTCGTAATTGGAGTAATTTATGATCTTCTTTGAGTTTCTGTAACTCCTCGTTCATGCGGTCGTATTCATCTAGCAGTCTTACATGATCTTCTAGCAGCATCCTCATAGAGTCTGAGGGAATGGCTTTGAACCGGCTAGGACTGAGTGGTTGGTCTGGATGGTCTAGGGCTGCTTCTAAGTTTTCTCGATTCTGGTCCTGTAAGCGTTGGTTTTCTTCCTTTGCTGCTGCTAGATGTCTTCTGAGTAAGCCCATGTTTCGTGTTAGCGTTGCATTGCGGACTGCTTGGGCTCTTAATAAGTTATCCAGGTCAGCAGTGGCTTCCTTGGTCTTTTCTTCATTTTCTAGTTCTAATTTATGATAGGCCTCTCGTAATTCTTGGTAGCGGCTGTTCAGTGAGGCATTCTCAATAGACAATAAATTAAGCTGCGACTGTAAGTCATTGGTTGTCCTTTGCAGCTGCTGGTAATTATCGCCAAGAGATGTGAACTCATCTCTTACTTGCGTCATACACATGAACATCTGTCGAAATGCATTATCTACAGTGGGTGATAGTATTAATGGGGTGCTAAATGAAGATGCAGTGGGTGTAGATGCAAAGGGAACGAGGAATGGGGGTGGGAAGGTGGATGCTGTGGTGATTGTGGAAAATTGTGAGGTGCCTAAATATGTTTGTGTTGTGAGTGAAGTGAGTGATGGTGCAGTAGGTGGTGAGATATCCATGTCATTGGACGTGTCCAGTGCGTTGACTGTGAATATGGGTGTGACTGTGGGTGCTTGTGCTGGTGTAAATACGGGATTTACAAAGGTTGAGGAGTAATCTACAGGGGGACTGGCTGGTGTAGCTAGGTGGAAAGGGGAAAGAGGGGTTACGGTGGGTCGGGGAGGTGAGACTGGGGAAAAGGTTAATGGCGGTGGGAATGGGAAAAGGGGTCGTGGAGGTGTGGGGAAGGACGGGAAAGATGGATTGAGGAATGGGTTGGAGAGAAAGGTGGATGTGTGAGGGGGTAGACTGGGTCTAATGGGTGCAGGAATTGTGGGGTGAGTGGTCGTAAAGACGATTTCTGCTACGCCACCGGCGAATGAAGATGTTGGTCTGGGGGAAGGAGGGTGAAGAGGGGAGGCTGGAGGTATGGGCGGTGATGGAGGAGCAGTTGGGGTGGTCGTTACTTCAGTGACTACTGAGGTATGTACAGTTGTAGCGCGGGGTGGGGAATCTATAAGGATGGTTTCTGCTGCCAACGAACTTTCGGGGACGAGGCGTGCCTCCCTGGCTTGTTCTGAAGACTGTGCTCCTGTTGGTACACGAATGTATTCGTCGGGCTTTGAAAGTAGTCGTACTCGGCGGGGGTCAAACTGTGGTAGTGGCTTTCTTTGCAAGTACCTGAGGGCTTCGTTGGAGCCTACTGATTTGACTAACTCTCTGAATCCTTTGATGTATGCGTCTTCGAATCCGCCTGTGACAAGTTCCTGTTCTATTATGGCTTGACTCTCTTCCTCAGTCAGCTTTTTGCGTGCCCAAACTTTTTCCATAGTTCTATACAGCTTCTTAATAGCCAGTGTGTAAGCTGCTGCTTCACAAGTTTCATCTTCATGGGTACTTGTATCACCATGTGTGTCTGTTTGTTGGCCTTGGCCATCTGTCTGTTCATGTTCTTGGGATTCGTGAGTGCCCTGGCTGGCTTCGTCATCGCCTTCTTCGTCATCGGTTGCTGTTCTTTCGTCATCAGAGCTAGACACAATCTGTCCTTGTGGCTGATCCTGGGGTGTGGTGGGATAGCTGGGCCTTTCATATTCTTGAGAAAACAGTTGTCCTTCTGAAAATTGGAACTCATTTGAGAATGCATCGGGTATTTCAAAATCGAACGTTGTGTTCAGTGGCGTTGCTTGTTCTGCTTCTAAATGGGGTATTGGAAAAGAGAACGCTTCCGCACCAATAGTGGTGGGAAGTTCTGCTGTCGTGGTGATAGGTTCGGGGGGTGTGGCTGCTTGAGGTGCAACAGTACTGGTGGTGCCCTCCGTTACAACTGGTCTTGATAATCTGATACCAATAGGTTGTACTGTGGGAGTGGCTGCTGTTGGTGACTGCTCTGGAGATGGTTGTGGTGAGGGTGATTCTGGGACTTGTAAGCACGGGATAGTGCCTCTCATCCGCTTTCCGGCTCGTCCTTTGCTGGCTTTCCTTGCTTTCTTCGTTGTCCCTTTGAATGCTTTCAGTTCTTCACTTGTCATGGCGCGCTCTATGGGTAAATCATATGCCAAACACATATATATAATTCTCGTAAGCGCACAGCATCCATTGATGACTTTCTTTCGTTCCCATCTATGTTGTGCCAAATAGAGCTGATCAATTATCCAGCTAGCTAGATCAACCGTCTGAGGTCCAGTACATGCTAAGTATAATCCAAACCAGATTCTTTTGTGGGGCATGGTTCAACGATCCTGAGCTGGGAAAGCAAAATGCTGCATGCATATCCGCAATGGCTTGGAAAGCTCAGGGGTTATAGCTGAAATGTCCTCCCACTTAGTTACATCACCACGCTTCATCGGCTTTGGAACTAGCCGTTCTCGTTCCGTAGGAGTGTGCGTTCCATGTATTTTGAGAGCTGCGCGAATTAAATCTTTAGACAGATAAAACCTTCTGAATGGAGGATCATTTACCAAAGATGGTAACATGAATGTTCCGGGTAGATCCTTGTTCTCTGAGGCTGTCAAGGTGGTTACTAAGTAAAAACATCTGTAAAAATCGGGTTTAGGCAGAGGGTCACTAAAATATTCTGTAAATCCTGCTCGTGCCCAAACGTGCGTTAAATCTTGTGTATTCTGTAGTCCTTCAAATTCTCTTGAAAAGAACTGGTACTTGGCCCATGTGCGAAGATCAAATGCCAAATCGGCCTCAAATATGAAATCAGCGTCTGCTAATGGTCCTGCTAGGCCTTGAAACCAGTGAGACTTACGATGAATCTTCTCAGTATATCCTCTAGGAGGATCGTCGATTGGCATGGGTCTTGGAAAACCTTGAAACTCTGGTGGTTGCATCGTCGGATGAGATTCCGCGAGTAATTCTCCAATATTGGCCATTGGTGTGCTTGGGCCAGCTTCTGATGGTCCTTCTTCGGTTTGCATGATGACTGACGAGCTAATGGAAAAGATCTGCTACAAAAGATTAACACATTAGCATGGAAATTAATTATGATCCCAATAAAGTGAGACCGCAATCCCTTTCCATAACCGATGTGTAACCCGTGTAGCCAAGTGTCATGAAGTGATTGATGCAATGATTCTTTGCAGAGCTAATGCAGGTCTCTAGACACCTACATGGTTCAGATTATGCATACATTTCTTGATGAGCTTTTATTATGCATGATGTGGGGTTATGGTGTGTGAATTTATACAAGGTTTAGTTGAGGGTGAATTATTACAAGGGTGGTGTTTAAACGGGGTGCGAGAATTGTCAGATAAGGGGGTACAAGAAGACGTCTGGATACGTTTTGGTATCCATTTCCTATGAGTCTTTGAGTGGGTGGTGTGTTTCTGCTGAGGGACAAAAAGCGGTATCGGGTTTGGTGGTATTGAAGGATGGAAAGATTTCCGAGGGGTATATATACATGGCTAGAGGGTTGGGCTATAATACATTGTTTGGGTACCCAAATCTGCATGGGTGTGGGTCGATTGATAAGATACTTCTTGGCGATCCAAATCTGTCGAGTATTTGTACTTGTAGAAGAAGATCGAGGGGACTTTGGATGCTGACTCTGCTTTTGTTGAAACTTTGTCCTGTTCTCGTCTGCAGTGTTGCCAATAGCCTGTGGTTGCTGTCCTTTTGGCACCCATATTTGTCTCGTGCCACTTGTTCTGTGATGCTGATACTGCTGCTTTCTTTGCCTTGTCTGGTTGTATCGTCGGTCTGGGTTCCTCTGTTGTGGTTGACTCCTTCGTGGTTGGGTTTGAGAGGTCCATTGGACGCTCTGCTTTGGAAAAGAAGGGAGATCCAACACTTGCGTGACCTGCCCATTAGGAAGTGATTCGTTCTTTATCTTTAATCTAGGCCAGTCCGCAGCAAGTTTGGAAGGATGAGCACCACAAGGTATTGTGCTCATTTGGCCGCTGATGCAACCCACCTGACCGTTGATTGTGTCCATCTTCCCTAACGGTTGGGTAGCTGCCCCTTCTAGTTTGCAGGAAGCCCCAGGGAAGATCTCCTGTCGTCCTTCTGATTGACAACTGTCTATAGCCAAGCCCGAGTGGGTTGGTGTAGACGTAACTTGACTGATCTGACCAAAGATCTTCCGGTCTTCCGTCGCATGCATTTCATAGGGTCTAGGGTTACAAACCTCAGTCGGAAAGCCATTAGGGAATTCAAGCGGTATCACTCGCTTTTGATCTAAGGTTCCAATCTGTAAGGCTCCTTGTCTAAGATTTAGGTCCACTGAGTGATCGTATAGCCAATCTTGGCCAAGGATTAGGGGTTCTATCAGGTCGTCATCATGGCACACTAGTAGCTTCGCTGTCATGGTCACATCCTTAATGAGGATAGGAAGGTCCACCTCACCCATGCAAGGGGTTTCCATGCCTCCTAGCCCTATGAGGTACGCCTCAATTGGCCGCATTTCTTTTCCTGAATCCTTATAGTGGGACCATCTAAACGCACTAGTCGCGGCACCTGAGTCAATTAAAGCCCTGAGCTCTTGGCAAGGGTTGCCGTGCTCTAGCCTCACTATAATGAATGGTCTCCTGTCCACTATACTAGGATGAGTGGTTGACTTTACTTGACACATGGCCATGGGATATCTGGGTGTTGTTTCCAGATGGTTATAATGTTCTCTCCCTAGTCCTTGTCTTCTTAGCTTCATGCGCTTAATGCGTTCTATTGCTTCTGCCTGAGCTTCCACTCGTATTCTATTTTCTTCCTCCTTACGCTTCTTTGCCAACGTGAGTCGTCTAAGCATATCCTCAGTAAGAGGTTCCTGATATAACTTGACTCTACAGCCACTAATGTAATTAGGCATTATGTCTCCTTCTAAGGTGGCTAACTGTACTGCTCCACTTGTCGAGAGTCTGTTAATGATCATAGGTCCATAACCTCGCTTTTCTAACTTCCGTGCATGTTGTTTCAGCGTATATACTAGAACTAAATCTCCTTCTTTTAAGCCCTTATCTTTCACATGCGCATCAAAATAGGCTTTCTGTCGCTTCTTTGCTGCGTATATGCCTGCTGCTGCCTTTAGCCTGGTTTCTCCTAATCGTTCCAAGTCCATTATTCTTGCTGATAATTCATGGCCGGTCCACTGATGTTCTTGTGCAACCTTAAGGGTCGGTATCAAGAAGTCCAAAGGAAGCACTGCATTCTGACCAAAAACCATCTGAAAGGGAGTTGCATTGAGTAAGGTCTTGTAGGCCACTCGATATGCCCAAACAGCGTGGTGTAACTGTTTGTCCCAATCTGAACGTTTGTTGTTCACGAGTTTCGTCAGTACGTTACAAAGTATCTTATTGGTGCTTTCAGCCTGACCATTGGCCTGAGGATGATATGGTGCGGATTTCTTGTGAATCACCATAAAATTTTGTAACAAATATTCAATGACTTGGTTTAGAAAGTGAGTTCTGCGATCGCTCACTAACTCTATAGGCAATCCATATCTTGTAAAGACATTCTCAAATAAGAATTTTGCAGTTGTGTGTGCATCATTCTTTTTTGTGGCTTTTGCCTCTACCCATTTGGTAAGATAATCAGTCGCGACAATAATGTATTTAGCATGTGTACCTTTTGCAGGGGGATTAATGGGTCCTACAAAGTCTCTACCCCACTTAGAAAATGCACGTCCTCCCATCATGGGTTTCAATGGCATTTCATCTCTGCGAGTAGGAAATTGAGTTCTTTGGCACACATCACATCTCTTAACATAGGTATGAGCATCCATGTGAAGAGTGGGCCACCATAATCCTGCAAAGAGGATGGCTTTGATTATCCTTTCAGGTCCAAAATGACCTCCTGCAACACCTTGGTGTGCACTCTCTAGTATGCTTAGATAATCGCTTTCATGAACACATTGTCTTAGATATCCATCTCGTCCTCTTTTGTATAGATTATCACCAATAAGTGAATAGTCTTGAGCTTCCTGCTCCAGACTGCGTTGTCGAGCTAAGGTCATTCCTTGAGGGAATGTCTTCGTCCTCAAGTATGTCACTAGAGGTTCGCTCCAGTCTGGTGTGAGAGACACGTGATATAATGTAGCATGCTCTACTGGTGGTCTTTCACAACAAACATGGCATTCTTTACACAACTTGTAGACATCTGCTTCCATCGAAGGCCAATATACTCCTAATCTATGCAGAGTCTGCAATGTACGATGTTTTGAATGATGTTGCTTTAATGCACCTATGTGTGCTAATTGCAACCAATTCGCATGTTCAAATTCATCTACACAACAAGCAAGAATCTTTTGATTATCCTGTTTATATATGCTTCCTTCAATGATTTGGTATCTCTAAGACTTGGTAATCTCTCCTTCTTTGATCCTTATCCTAGGATTCTTGGGTCCGTATGTCAGAATAGGGACTATAGGCTTAGCCCATTCTGGTGCTATCTCAAGATTAAACAAATAAGCATCTGGTAATTCATCCGCTATTCCTTGAGGAGCTTCTCCTGAGGTTAATCTCGAAAGGTGGTCAGCTCTAAGATGTGTCTTTCCTTTCCTGACTACTACTTCAAAATCATACTCCATGAGTAATAGAAACCAACGTATTAGTCGTCCTGTGTTACAGAGTTTGTTGAATAAGTACAATAGGGCTTGATGATCTGTAAAGAACTTGAATTTGTTTGCCAACAAATAGTGCCTAAACTTCTTTACCGCGTAGATCATCCCTAATCCTTCTCGTTCCGTCGTGGTGTAATTTCTTTCTGCTGCGTTCAATTGTCTGCTCGCGTAAGCTATGGGGAGATCTATGTTACCTTCATTCGTGGGTTGTGCTAACACACATCCTATGGCGTAATTGGATGCATCCACATGTACATGGAATGGCTTACTCCAATCTGGGGTAGTCAATATAGGTGTTGAGCACAAGCGTCGTTTAAGTTCATTGAATGAATTTTCACATTCATCTGTCCATTCAAAGTTGGTTAAAAGAGAGTACAAAGGCTTGGCTATGATTGCATACATGTGTATGAATCTCCTATAATAACCGCAATGGCCCATAAATGCCTGTACCTCTTTCACATTAGTTGGTCTAGGTAATTCTGCAATTACCTTCACCTTTTCTTCATCCGTAGAGATTCCATTTTTTGACACAATGTGTCCTAGAATTTTGCCTTGTCTGACCATGAAAACGCATTTTTCTGGGTTCAAACAAACCTGATATTCTCAACATTTGTCAAATATTTGTCTTAACTCTGGGATATGCGTCTGCCTGATATTAGAATGAGCACATATGTCATCGACGTAAACTTCCAAACTCTTGCGTAAGAATTCCTTAAAAACATGACACATGAGTCGTTGGAAAGTGGCGGGTGCATTTGTTAAGCCAAATGGCATCACACGAAATGCAAATATGCCCCATTCAGTGGCAAATGCCGTCTTGTGTTGGTCCTCTGGAGCAATGGCTACTTGATTATAGCCTGAGAAACCATCAAGGAAGCTATAAACTTCCTTGCCCGCAACTCTTTCCAATAAGTGTTCCGTGATAGGAAGAGGATAACTGTCTCTAATCGTGGCGGCATTAACTTTTTTAAGGTTAATACACACATGCAATTTTCCGTTCTTCTTGGGCACAACCACAATGGGGGATACCCATTCGGTATGCTCAATTTCGTAAATGAATCCTGCTTCTATCAAGCGATCTATCTCCTCTTTAATCTTCGCAGCGTAGTTATCATTGTACGTGTAAGGTTTCTGTTTCGTAGGTTTTGCATCTGGAGTCATAGGGATTCTATGAGAACATATATCTGGATCTACTCCTTTCAAATCTTTGTAACTCCAAGCGAACACATCTCTATATTCGCGCAATAGGGCAACTAATTCTTCTTCTTCTTCCTTCGTCAAATCATGCCCAATATATGTACATTTTTCTTCTTCTCCTTCTATGGCAACTATTATTTTCTTGGTTTTCTCTCGGTTATCATATACTTGTCCGTCATTCGCCTTTCTATTAGGCATTCGTACCATGATTCTTCTATCTTCGATTTCATATTTCTTGAAGTTCTCGGGTACTTCAAACAAAGATTCTTCTTTTTCTGACATGGTATCTTTCTTCTGTCTTTTCTTTCCTTTACTCTTAGTAGTCACTTCTGTGGGTAACCTCACCTCATTCGTAATTTCCTCATGTCTCTGAGGGTGAGTCTCTACTTCGTAGAAATATTCTTCCTCTGATGCAAAGGGTGGGTCCATGATAATTGATTCTAACTCGAAATCACTTGCATCCTCAAATGCATCAGTGTTAGGTTCACATTCTTCTAAAATTGCATTGCACATGATTGGCTCTATCGTAAAAACTGAGATATCATAGCCATCCTCGTCACAGTGGGGTGTCCATTGTTCTTCATTGATGGCTACATCCATGGTTGCTAGGATTTCTGCCCAATCATGGGGTTCAAACTCTTCGTCTGGAAATACTACAGGTGCGTAGGCTGGATCTTGAAGGGTTCGTGGATGTTGTTCTGCACCTAAGGTCCTTGCTTCTAATCTTTCTTCCTCTTGTTTTGCAACTTTACACATCCATAAATGAGTGTCCTCGTGTAACCATGAGGGTTCTGACTCTAATGAGTGCACGGATTCTGTTTCTACTTGTGTCTTATGGATGGTATTCCATTGTATTGGGGGTACGTCTCTATGTGAATAGTCTTTAAGATTGACTTTGGTAGTCACTCCTAAATGTTGCAAGTACAAAGAATTAGTTCCCCAATCTTGTACAATTTGCAACTGACGCATGAATGGTCGTCCCAATATCATCTCATAAGCATGATTTTTTGCAAAGTCACAAATGGCGAAAGTATGCTCAAATTCTACACCACAAGTGGTGAGAGATATGCCTTCTAGTAAGCCTAATGGTTTTTCTATGTGTCCGTCAACCATTTGTAGCTTCATCCTGGTAGGTCTGAGTGCTGGCTTACCCCAACGTTTCCATAAAGCAGTGGTAGCGATGGCTACGCCGGCTCCTGAATCTAAGATGGCTTTCGTGGTGTAGCCCTGATGAGTTATTGGAAGATAAGTGTTACCTTCCTCTCCTTCACTTACATCTCCAATCTTTTCTACTGGTATCTCTGGTACCTTCTTATGTGATCCTATCTGTGAGGAAGTAGTAGCAAGCTCGGGGAATTGATTTGCTACATGTTTCCACAGTTCTGGTTTTATCTTCAACAACTCCTCTAGAGTGAGATTACACTGTACTTTAGTGTTCTTGATCACTTCCGTGTTTCTAGGGATTACTGATTCTTCATTCCTCACTATTATCGTGGGTGCTCTCATATTAATCGACTTTGCTTCTCAAGGTCCTGTGAACTGAGGTAATTCTTGTAAAGAATTAGATCCAAATCTTGTGTTTTCACTCAATTGTTCTTCCTCTACACCATCGTAAATAGAGGGAATGTCTTGGGGAAATTGCTCTTGCAAGTCATCTATTTCTTGAATAGGAGGATGAGTTCCTTGTTCTTTTCTCCACTTCTCTTCTTGGATTTCTCTCAAAAATTCATGTGAGTACCTATGTATGGAAGACAAATTGTCTTGACTTTCTGTATTGGGTACTTGAGACAGGGATGGTGCATTCCTTTCCTGTGTCTCTGGGACACTAAGATTCCTGTGCTAATCCTTTTTCTCTTTGCTTTCTATCAAGTATTCTAGCCTCTCCATTAGTCCTTGAAAGTGTAATTCTGGTTTTGCCATGTTGTTCCAATTAAGGTATCTAGAGGCTTCGAACAAAGCTTGTGCTAATTCTACCATCTTCATGCAAAGTTTAGTTCTCTCAATTTCTAGATCAGCTCGTGGGTAGTTTTTACTCATTTCAGCTTCCTGAGGTCCCTCTTTTAATCTAGCCTGGTATGCACGAAACATCATGTCTAGGTTTTCTGGTATGGGTTCCGCTAAAACTGATCCTGATTTCTGAGCTGGGTTCTCTTGATTCAATTCCTATGAAGTCAATTCTAGGATTTTGGCTCTAGATTCCTTGAGACTTCCTTCCAATTCAGTTATCTTTTTACTCCACTTTCTCTTTATCCTTTCTCTAGAAACTTTCCAAGATTTCGTCTTTTTGCTACTAGATTCGGCAACTTCACAACTTCCAGCTACTTTCTCTTGATTAAGTTGTTGGTTCTGTAAGAGCGCCTGGGCTCTTGTTATAGCTTGGATAGGCACGTATGTAGGGTTGGATCCATCTGCGTTACTTACAATACCTATCACATTGATCGGTGTCACATTTGAAGCGATAACTGGGTTCTTAGGACAATCTTTTATGATGTGCTCTTTGCCACAATCGGCACAAAAGCCTTGGATGTTATAGTACTGTGATTGTCCTGCTATAGGAGGATGTGGACAATCCTTTATGAAGTGATCTCCTTGGCACCTAAAGCATGGTCCTCTAGGGCCTTGTGGTCTTTGTTGTCTCACTTGGGGCCGTGGATTTGGGTTTGTGTACATCACATTAGCATAATCCGGCTCCCAACTAGGTTCCACTGGTGGACTATCATAATGATATGTCTCCACATGTTCTGGTGACTCCGTGTAATAAGCGGGTGGACTATCTACATGCATAGAGTCAAAACTGTTTGAGTTTGGGTCACTCTCTGTGATCAAAGGTGAAGAAGGCACTAGGGCCCTACTTAAGTTCTCTTCTGCAACAGCATATTTGATTGAGATGACATTCGCTGGTGGGGGTGGCTGCTGAGCTAAGACGGGTTGAGGTCTCTGTTGAGCCTGGTATGGGTAGTTCTGAGGAGGCCTATAGTAATAATGCTAAGCATTGTATTGGCCTTGATACCTACCTGGCTGTGCGTATGCTTGTGGGTAGTTCTGTCTCACGGTCTGTTTGTTGTATGGGCAGTCCTGAGCCGTATGATTTGTGTATCTTCTCTCAATTGTACAGTATTGGCCACTAGGGTTGGCTTGTGGTTGTGGTGCATTGGGGCACACATTTGCCATATGATTTCCACCACATGTGTAACAATGCTTGTTTGTTAGCACCCTAGGTTTACTAGAAACTCCTAGTTTCTGGGCCACTTTTTCTGCTAGGTCCTCTATCGAGTTAGACAATTTTGTGGATGCTAGAGATGAACAGTCTGAGTCCTTGTAGACTTTTGAGAGTTCCAACTCGTCTCCTAAGTTGTCCTCAATGTCTATACAAATTCTTATACATTGCTCTAGCGTTCTGGGTTCCTTTAGGTACACATAGGAGCGTAGTTTAGAGCTCAACAAGCCATCTAGAAACAATGACACTTGTTTGGCTTGTGAGGGTAGCTCTTGCATTGGACATCATTCAACATATTGTCTAAACCTACGTCCTTCCAGTCTTACTGTTTCCTGAGGGGTCTGTTTAAAGCTATGAATCAGCGAAGACGTGTCATGTCTAATCCCACTTTTAGAGAATTCAGTGATGAATGACTCTAAAAAGTGATGGATGTCTCTAAATTGCCTCTGTTGCAACGGTTGGAACCAAGTTAAAGCAGTATTCTTTAACGTTAGCCCAAATGCATTGTATTGCGTGAACATGTCTTCCACTTGTTCGGCTCTTAGTACTTGCTTGAATTCTGCGACATGGTCATAGGGATCTCCTATCCCATCAAAATAATTTTTCATGGATTTCACTAACTGAGTGGGTCTCAATATTCTTGCGTGTTCACGTGGTCTAGGTAGAGGAAAATCATCTCTACCACCTCGTATTCCATGATCTCTTTGTCTATCCGCTCTATTAGTGTCCGTGGTTGTTCTATCTCTCCCCATGGGATGAGTGAAGCTTACTTCGGGTCTTTCTTTATTCTTTTCTCTTTGCATGCCATGGGCTGAGGATGTTCCTGCCCCTTGTTGACTTGTATTCATATTCGTTCTAGATGGAGGGAATACCAATTCACCTCTCCATGTGTATGTGCTTTTAGCGTGGTCAGGCACCACAAAGACTCTTTCTGAAGTCTCATCCAGGTATACAACCTTTCCAGGTGTATCCGGGTCCTTGAACTCGTATATCGTGATGATACCTATTTCACTAAGTAGTTTTGTCTTGTATCTCCAAAAGGCTTCATCAGTTTCTTTATTTACAAACAACTCTATGCTTCTGTTGTCCTTAGGGATCCATTCTGGGATGATTACTCGTGTCAGTGCAGATTTCCCTCTAGGTGTTCTAGGCTCTTCTAATGGTTCTTTTCCTTGAGATTTAGTTTCCGTCTCCATCTGAATTATGCCAAACTCGTTGGTATTGTTTGGCTGCGTACTTAAGATGTACATTGTTCCTTCCTTGTCTATGTACGTGTCTCTCTCAAATTTCACCGCTGGATGTTCCAATCCAATGGGTTGATCGGGGTTGTGCATTTGCACCACTTGCCTTGGCAAACCATCCTCATAGATGCGAGCACCTAATCGGTTGGTTCGGAGAAACTCTAGTTGCGTTCTATAGGGTCCTTCTGGTTTTTCTAAATGGACTACATTCGACCCTCCTTCTGGTCTGTCTGTGCTAAATGCCATTTCTGAATCACTAGTATCTGAGCTCTCGTAGGGATAACTAGTGTTCAATTGTTGAGCCCACGATCATGCAGTAGTTCTTACACTTGCCTCTGATGATCTAAGGCTTCGTCGGTCTGACTTACCTATATGTTTGCCCGATCTAAGGTTCATTAATTTTCTTCCTTGTACACTCAGTACACGCTCAGATCGTCAATGATTCTTTGTTATTACTTTCTTGATTCTTTTTAAGTTTTCTTTAGGTTCTTGTCTTAATGTATGCGTCAAGAATTCGACTTTCCGTGGTACTTTGAGTTCTCGTTCCGTCAGACTTATGTTCTTTCCTTTAGGTTCTCGTATCACACACCTTTATCTTTAGTCTTGGACTTGATAAATTTAATTCTCTTGAACTTGAGGCGTTCTTATCGTCTTAAATCCACAATGCTAACGTTTATCCTAAGCTAAGAATTGACTGAGGGGGTTGAGTAATCTTCCAACCTCGAGTCAGCTTTTCTGGTTGCTCTGATGCCCAAGAAGCCGCGCTTCCCAAGCTTTATGCCCTTCACTGCCTTGCCTTGGTTGCCTTTGATTTCCCTTGCTAGACCTGGAAAAATTAAATATTAGACCAATTCACAGTTGGATGATCAAGCACTTGAGTATATACACCTTTTAAGTCCCTTCCCTTTTGCCCAACTTTTTAATGCTTGCCCCCTGGCTTTCTAGTCCCAAACTAGGTCAACCTCAAAATAGCTTATCTAAAAATAGACGTATTCTTTAAGAAAAAAACAGTTGAGGTCACGTAGTACTCGTAAAGAGCTTTCTAACGAGCTATTAAGCTCAAAAAACGGACTTCGGATGAAAAAGTTATGACCGTTCAGGCCCTGGGGGGGTAAAAACTGACAAACAGGTTTTTCTCCAAATATGAGCTAAGGGGTCTCCTATGAGTATAATCACCCAAAAATTTCCCAAAATTGGCCACAAAATGAAACCCTAAAATTTGCGATGGGGGTGCACAATCGCGATGGCGTGAGACAATTGCGACGGTCTGGGACCGTCGCGATGGTCTAGGCAAACCGTCGCGATGGCGTGATGTACGAACCCTCGCGATGGTCTGAAGTGCACGGTCGCGATGGTCCAAAAGTGAGCAATCGCGATGGCTCGATCAGGCGGACAATCGCGATGGCGTCAGTCAACGGTCAACGTGAACAATCACGATGGTCCAAAGTGAACCGTCGCGATGGTCACAGATGCGATGGCTTGAGCCAATCGCGATGGTCTGGGCGCGATGGCGTGAGCCAATCGCGATGGTCCAAAATTCGAGTTATCGCGATGGTGTAAGGGTGTCGTCGCGATGGCGTGAGCCAATCGCGATGGTCCAAAATTCGAGTTGTCACGATGGTGTAAGGGTGTCGTCGCGATGGCGTGAAGTGTGAACCGTCGTGATGGTCTAGCTTGCCACGTGGCACCGTCGGTGCGATGGCGTGAGCCAATCGCGATGGTGTGGGGTCAACCGAACAGTCCCGATGGTCCGCGAACCGTCGCGATGGTCCAAATGAACCGTCGCGATGGTGTGAGACCGTCGCGATGGTCCGGCCGAGCCGTCGCGATGGCGTGAGCCTATCGCGATGGTGTGACACAATCGCGATGGTCTGAGACCGTCGCGATGGTCCACCAAAATGTGATTTTTGCAGATGCGTCTGTGGATTCGTGTGTGCGCTTGTGTCGCCTATCCCGTGGTGTGGTCGCTTACCAAAAATTCCGCACTTGGCAGACCATCGCGATGGTCTGACACAGACGGAAATCTCTGACAAAAACTGAAAATTTTACCTGTTCCAAGCTTTCCTGATGCTCTGGAGCACTGTACCTGCAAGAAAACTCAAGAAGACAAAAGCACATGCAAGCACAAAAGCTCTCTCTCACTCTCTCGCATGCACAAATGAGGGGAAATGAGGAGAATGGGTGGATATGGTGAATCTTCTGATTTTTTTGGAGATGAAGATGATGATGCGGTGATGAAGATGGAGTGTGGGGGAGGTGAAAAACACTAAAAACTAAGTAAAAACAACAACAAAAACTGAAATTTTTACCTTCCAACGCCACTTCTTGCTATACTCTTACCATCACACATTCGTCCTAGACTCGATCCCCGGCAACGGCACCAAATTTGGTGTTGCTCTAGCACAATGGTGAGAACCACGTTAAGAAGCTCCACCTCCTTAATGTCAATCCGCGGAAGAGATAGGAGTGATATGAAGATCGTGAACGTGAGATGAAGTGAGAGTGAAGGTGAGAAGCATAGAAATGCACACACACATACACACACACTACGAAGAGACAAGCAAAACACAATGGAAGGTGAGAAATCAACTCTATTACTCAAGAACACTATTACAAGCTCAAAATAACTCTAAGCTCTTCTCTACTCACACAAGCTCACCTAAAAATGAGCTCTCTAGCTCTTTTTATAGTTTCTAGACTAGTTTTGACCGGTTTCACATCTAGTGACCGGCATAGTTAAAAAATATGTCCTAGATGCTATTTGAAAGGGTAAACGGTGTCTAAAAATAACGAAAATTGATACGCTCATTCTACCTAAGCTCCTCAAGTTCGAGGACTCCTCGGCTTGCACAAAATGGAGCTAGAAATTAAGAAAAGGGTTTTTCTATGTTACATATGTTACAATAGTGATAAAAATCACTGTTGGAGGTTTTTGAAAAGTATTTTTAGAACATAAGTCTTTGAAAAAAGATTCAACTGGCTCCCTGCTCCGTCGTTACATGCTTCCGCGTCTTCTATGCCTCTGGCTGCTTCCAATACATGTGCTATCAAGTAGGCATGTATCTTTTCATACCAAGCATGTGGTGCTTACTTCAAACCATATAATGCCTTTTTCAACCTGCACACTTGGTTTTCATGCCCTTTTGCATAAAACCATGGGATTGAAAAACATACACTTCTTCATGCAAATCACCATTTAGAAATGTAGTTTTAATGTCCAACTGATGTATATTCCAACCATGATGAGCTGCAAATGCACAGATGCTACGAATAATAATCATTCAGCATGTTGGAGCAAAGGTCTCATCGAAATCAATGCCTCTTTCTTGATCATAACCCTTTGCAACAAGCCTGGCCTTATACCGAGGGAAATAATTAAGGGTGAATTTTTGCCCAAAGGCAAATCTTTCGAGATATAAATATAAAAGATCTAATTTTAGATTATCTCGAGAACATAAAATTAGCCCAAATATTTAAAAGCCCTAATGTTGTATTGTGTGAAGTTTCGCCGTTTATACGATTCTATTATGTGACATTTGGGTACTCCTTCGCCATCAGTTCGATATATCTCTTGGGTATCATAAATTATAATGCTACTTCGCCACAGTCGGGTTTGATGGGAATCAATGCCCTCTACGCTTGACGGGAATCAATGTGATCTGTACTTCGAAGTTATACATCAATCGGGCATCTCATATACTTCGAAGACTTATTAGGTATCAATTCACAAGTTGTTTTTGCTTTAGATTTATGCATGAGAGAGAGAGATTTACTTCATCGGCTGTATTTCTTCTCTTGTACTATAACAAATATGGAGTTTGACGGTTATGACTATGACAAGATATGCTCTCTGTTGCAGATATGTAGGCAAGTCTAGAAAAATAGGACACATATTCAATGCTTTTTATGCTAAACAGTTCACAAGTCATACACTGGACCTTATAACTCGTCACTAGCAATTGAAGTAGTCTGCATTGGAAATTTATGTCCTCTCCCAACATTGCAATGACCTTTGCATCATCTACCATTTCATTTTTTATTAAGTATCAACTGCCGCAGAGTAGAAATATGCATTGGCATGGGTCCAACTTCTCATTTCACAAGGCACTGCAAGAGATGTGCTTTTATGGTTAAACAACACTTGTCCCTAATGGATGAGACTTGAAAACATGAATTTTTACTCACAAGAGATGTGCTTTTATGGTTAAACAACACAATATATATATATATATATATATATATATATATATATATATATATATATATATATATAATACTCGATGGAGACCCAACCAAGTTTCAAGAAAGGTCTACAATGTTTCTTTTCGACATGACTTGACTCTATGACCTCACGAGCGTTGTTCTCTTTTTGAAAATTACTATATTTTTACTCTTTTTTCTTCACAAAAATTACTATATTTTTACTCTTTTTTCTTCACAAGTTCAAATGTACTCTTCCATTAAACATGAAATTCGAGAGAACAATTGACACACCGCTCTCTTTATTCCCCACTTTAGAGGCTATCATTGGAACTATGTGAGCGCATTGAACGGTGAAGCTTCAATCCGGGGACTATCACGATATTAGTTTTTTTGTGTTTCAGCGTTTTATAAAAGCACGCACTCGCGAGTTGTGAGTACTATAAATTACTTACCAGCAGGAAAATCCGACGATGATTTACGCTCGGAGAGTTTTAGTTCCGCTCTGAAAAGCGCACAAACTTCAATCGTGACCATATAACAATTCGTTTTCCGCGACAGGGGCACTACGGAGGCTTCATTTGTGAGCGACTTGATCCTTTCTTAGCCGCGAGAAGCTTCCGTCAGATAAGCAGCCTCCGGGTACGCCTGAAAAATAAGTTGGTGAATGAGTAGCAAGTACAAAAGTGGATCTTTTCAACGCTTAACTTTAGGTTCCTGTTTGTCATTCTGAATCTCAAAGTCGAGTAGTAATAAAGATTATCGGAACACTTTTCATTGGCGATTCAGGAATCAGCGATTCAGGTTTGTCGCTTCAGCGTTCGGCTGTCATCTGTTCGGGACGTAATTGTCAATACAGTAGTGTTAGTCTACATTCGTCTATGTAAGAGAAGTCATTAGCTTCTCTTGATGTTTGTAAGTTTAATGATGGATGTATTGAAGAAGCGTGAGGATCAAAAGCAGGAACGAAATTTTCTTTAGGGTAAGTCTGTAAGATGCTACTTCATATGTTGAGCATTAGCTACTCCAGATTTCCAGTCTGGCATCTCCTCACACACGAAGGAGAAATGCACCATGCACAAAGTGCTGGAAATTAAGTAGACTAGAAACATATCAAATACCAGCTGCATTAGACTTTTTAGTCTGCCAGGACATCTTAAATCAACGTATGGGTAGTGCATCACGTGCAATTGTTGCATCTTGAACTTTTTCCATGGAAGATGCTTCGTCAGCTGCATTATACTCTTAGTTTCCCATGTCTCCCTAATAGCATCTGCATAGTGCAGCATGTACAAGTGCTGCATTTTTCACATGACACAAGAGAGGATGTAACAAATTTTTGGCAAATATCGATTAAAGTGAAGAAGATCATGTGTACGTGGTGCTATTTTTGCTTTATATAAACAAAGATGGAAGCATTTTTTAGGTTTGAACATTATCTCTATATGGCTTTCTAAGTGTCCTTTAGAGCAGCAGATGAGTCGTCCCTAGTTCATGATGCACAAGTGTTATCTATACTTAGAGACGGTAGGTATGCTAAAAATATAATTGGGTTGGAATGAGATGGGAGATTCACTCTAGAAAGAGATGCCTTTGGAGAGCCAATGCTTGTTCAAAGTTTTGTATGTTTGGCATGTCCTTTGAGAATCCCATGAGGATGAGGATGAGGATGTTTAGTGGGTGTGCTAGGTTCAAATTTTCTATCAAATCATGGTTTTGATTGAGGCCTTTTTGAGGAAAGGTGACATATGCATATGGAGTCTTTTGCTAGGTCCTAGCTCATTACTATGCATGTTCCTTTGGTATGGGTTTGATGTATAAGCTCTTTAGATCAAAGCATGCTAGCACATCATGTTTATTATTTTTTATTCTCGGTTTTTCCTTGTGTTTTTGTGTTTGTGTTCTTTATATTGTGTTTGTAAGTTTGGATAACTCTGAACTTATGAAGGTATTTATATGTTCACCATGGCCGATGCTAAAGCATTTAGTGTGCCAATTCAGCCGCACATTAAATTATTGAAAGCCAATTGCCCAAATAAGGATGAAGGAGCTAATTACTTGATAATTGTTCCCTGTGTATCAGCTCTAGGATCACTTATGTACGCCATGGTTGCTACTAGGGAGGGGGAGTTGTGGGCCTGTTTATGGGTAATTTGACAAAACACATTGGGATGCAATGAAGTCCACTATGAGATATTTGATAAGGGACAAAGCCACAATGTTTAGGTTATGGAAAATGTCCATTGGGATTGAAAGGATTATGTGAATAAGACATGGAAGTTGATGTGGATAACATATAGATTTACTAGTGTCAGTAGAAGATGGTGTGATTTCATGTTGCTCTAGACTTCAAAGGATAGTAGCACTCTTTATTGTAGAGGTTGAATATATTTCAGCCATATCGGCTTCTAAGGAAACATATAGCTACAAGACTTATCTAGTGAGTTTGGTATGCTAGATAGAGGACCTTTCTTGGTTATGACCTTTGAAGTAATTTGATGGCGATGCACCACAATGCGCTCTCCTTCTCGCGATCTCCACGACGATATCCTCGAAGTAGAAGAGCGAGCTCCGAAGGCCGCACACAGGACTCCGCACTGAGACTGCAGAATACGCAGAAAACACAGTACAAAGGGAGCACGGAGATAGACTTCTTAGGTCTTACAAATGCAGTGGAACTTACCGTCTTTGACTGACGAGGCCACTATATGTTTTATTAAAGAACATATACAAAGAAGTGTCCAGTGGTCATTTGGCCTTTCACATGGACACTAAGGGTAACAATCTCCCACTAAAGGCCAATATGGCCAAAGTAACTATGGGAGAAAAATAAAGAATGATAAAGAATACCTGAGTGTAAGTATACAAATTATACCTCCCACCTCATGGGCATGTTACACATAAACAAGTGACTTTGTAAGATCATGAATCAAGTAACCCCATCAAGTGACAACGGTGTCGAAAGCTATCCTGTGGTAGAGCTTTAGTCAAAGCATCTGCAACATTATCTCGAGTGTGAACCTTCTCAAGAATAATGCGCTCAGTGGCTAAGCAATCTCGAATGAAGTGATACCTCACCTCAATGTGCTTGGTCTTTGCATGATATACTGGATTCTTAGCCAAAGCAATGGCACTGACTATCACTGAGCAAACGAGGTACATGCTTAGGTAAACCCATATCACAAGCAAGTCGAGAAAGCCACAATGCTTCTTTACATGCCTAACTTGCTGCAACATACTCTGCTTCTGTGCATGAAGACGAGATCTCCAAGAGATAGCACCTCCAACAAAATGAAAAATGTACCCTGATGTAGACCTACGATTGTCTACACAACCGGCATAGTCAAAATTTGTGTAACCAATAATGGATGCTTTTCCTCTACCTAAGCATAGACACTTGTCTTTAGTGCCACTCAGATATCTTAAAATCATCTTGACCGCTTCCCAATGTTTCTTGCCAGGATTAGACATATATCTGCTCACAACTCCCACTGCAAATGCAATGTCTGGTCTCGTAGCTACCATAGCATACATAAGACTACCAACAACAGACTGAGAGGGAATTTTGGTCATGAATTTCTTTTCCTCATTTGATTTGGGGCAATCATCCTTGCTCAATTTCACATATGTGGGTAAAGGTGTACTCAATGCCTTTCCACCTTGCATATTGAACTTGTGAAGTACTTTGGATATGTACTCACTTTGAGACAAGTATATGCATCTTTTGCTCCTATCACGAGTAATGCGCATGCCAAGAATATGTTTGGCATCCCCCAAATCCTTCATATCAGATGCCTGACTCAACTTCTTTTCGAGAATTGACAAATCATAAGAGGACTTTCCAGCAATCAGCATATCATCGATATAAAGTATCGAGCATATCAAGCTTCCATATGAGCATCTCTTTGTGTAGAGACAATGATCCTCATTGCTTCGAGAATAGCCATGAGACTTCATAAAAGAATCAAACTTTTGGTACCATTGTCTAGGGGACTGTTTAAGTCCATACAAGCTCTTCTTAAGCTTACAAACTAGACTTTCCTTGCCAGGAACTACATAACCCTCTGGTTGTTCCATATAGATCTCATCTGTAAGATCTCCATGCAAGAAAGCAGTTTTCACATCCATTTGGACTAGCTCTAAGTCCTCCATTGCAACGAATCCAAGCAACATGCGCAGGGTAGTCATCTTGACCACTGGAGAGAAGATTTCCTCGAAATCAACGCCATGTTGTTGCTTAAAACCCTTTGCAACAAGTCGTGCTTTATACTTTGGAGAAGCGCTATCTGATGTGACTTTCAACTTATATACCCATTTACATGGTAAAGCTTTTCTTCCCTTTCTCAAAGGTACCAAATCCCAAGTACCATTCTTGTGAATAGAATCCAACTCACTCTTCATGGCACGCTCCTACTTGACATGATCCTCTGTCTGCATAGCCTCTTTGTAGCAAGAGGGCTCACCGACGTCTGTTAGCATAACAAAATCTAAACTTGGAACATATCTATCAGGTGGATGTGAGACACGTGCAGAACGTCTCAATGGTTGCTGAACAGGAATATATGCATACTCATCTGAATGGACATTCTCTTGAACATCCCTATGTGCAGCATTGGATGCTAACCGGAGGACTAGTATCCTCAAACACTACTCTTCTCACTTCAACCTCTTTAATGGGCTGTTTATGCATCTTAGACTCATTGAAAATGACATCACTACTTTTGATCACTGATTGTGTTTCAGGATCCCATAAGCGATATCCAAATTGTCCTTCTCGACCATATCCAATAAAAGTGCATTTCTTTGACTTATGATCTAACTTTTGTCTAAGATTCTTTGGTGTGTGAACATATGCTTCAAACCCAAAAACTCGAAGATGATCATAATATGGTGGCTTCCTTATCCATAACTCTTGTGCTACTTTCAAACCTTTGGCAGTACTAGGTGAAAGGTTAATCACATGAACTGCAGTCAATACTGCTTCTGCCCAAAAACCTTGTGAGAGGTTTGCATGATGCAACATAGAGACTACTCGATCTTGAATAGTTCTATTCATCCTCTCAGCTACACCATTCTGTATTGGGGTATAAGGAGCTGTAAACTCTCTACGAATCCCTCTAGACTGACAAAAAAGGTTGAATTCATGTGAGGTATACTCACCCCCATTATCTGAACGTAAAGCCTTAAGCTTAGTTCCTTTTTCAGTCTCAACTGAAGCAAGCCATTTTTTGAAAGTAGGGAATATCTCATCCTTCGATTATTTGATAGGATATACCCAAACTTTTCTAGTAGAATCATCTATGAAAGTGACAAATTAAAGAGAACCACCTAAGGACTTAGTCGGCATAGGACCACACACATCTTTATGAATGAGATCTAAAGGCAGAATTGAAGAGTCAATGTGCGTTCTATGCACATTTCTAGTTTGCTTTCCATATTGACAATGCTCACAAAATGAAAAATCGGAGAAAGATAACATAGGTAAGTAGCCAGAATGAGAAAGATTTTCCATTCCACTACGAGATATATGACCCAAACGACCATGCCAAATACAAGCCATAGGCTGTTCAGTAATAGCGAACAAGTGTTCTTTCTGTGATACAAATAAAGGATAAAGTGAGCAAACTTTGCTTCCCTTTGCAATAACCATATTTCCCTGTGATATGTGAAAGGTCTGAGCATAGAAGACCACCTTGTAACCAAGGTCATCAAGTTGACCAACTGACATCAAATTGCGTGATATCTCAGGTACATGGCGTACATTATGCATAGTAAATTTTGAACCATCAATGAACTGCACAACCACATCTCCAATCCCCACAACATCACACTGGTAAGAATCACCAAGTCTCACGGTACCAAGACGCTTTGTTGCAAAATTAGAGAACCATTCTCTATGTGGTGTCACATGGAAAGAAGCACCAGAATCTAGCAGCCAAGTGTGGGAAAGAGAATCGGCCATAAGAGCCTCAGTTGGTACAATACTATCAAGTGTCAACACATCAGAATCATCAGAAATAGCATTGATTTCTTCAATCTTCACGGTCGAAGTAGATGGTGCAGGTAACTGTTTAACATGCCCATCAACATTCTGTCCTTTACCTCTAGCATTCTTTAATGCATAACAGTCTTTTTTCATGTGTCCTTTCTTATGACAATAATGGCATTTGATATCCCTCTTCCTTGATTTACTTCTACTCTTATTTCGTTGACCCTTCTTTTCCTTGTTCTTGCTCCCGCCACGTTGTTGATTCTTTCCTTGGTAAGAATCTCGAACATTATATGCATCTCCACTCTGAGTGCCAACCATAGATTTTCTACGAATCTCCTCACTCAAGAGTGCTCCACATATGTCATCATAGACGAGTTTACCACCGGGTGCACTATTGCTAATAGCTGTGCAAAATGTATCCCATGAGGAAGGCAAGGTGCATAACAACAATACTGCTTTCATTTCACTATCCATATCCATTTTCTGAGCCTGTAACTGAGAGAATATAGCATCAAACTCATTAAGATGAGCAGCAACATTATTTGTCTCCTTCATACGAAGGTCATATAATTTTCTCATTAGATAGACTTTATTTGATGCCGTCTCTTTTTCATATGTATTGCATAACTTCTTCCAAAGCTCCTCTGCACTTTCACAGTCTAATACTGTAAAGTAAACATTATCTGCAAGGTGCAAGCGAATGGTAGACCTTGCCATTTCATCTAACTCATCCCAATCATCTTCATCCATGTCAGCAAGCTTCTTCGAAATTCCATTTACTGGCTTCCATTGCCTCCTTTGAATCAGCACATCTTTAATCTGATACTTCCATAGAGCAAAGTTTGTGCCATCAAATTTTCGGATCTCAAAATGATCTTTGCCCTGCAAGTTATAGCTCCTCCTCGGAACACTAGCACTAGACCCTGATCCACTGGATGTGCCTGAGACCTCTGATGCCATGATGATAGAGAACTGAATGGAATGATAATGGAGCTAGAAGAGTTCGAACACCAATGAATAAGTGTATCAAAGAGTAAATCGACCACTGTATAGTTGACAAAAACAAAAATCTAGAAAAATTTTGTCTGAGTATCCTCTGCAAAATGAGCGTATGACTAGTGTCAAAATATCATAAAACTGCAAATACTGCCTGCATAGTGAATCACTGACTCCACTGCATATAATCAATTACCCAATAGAAGCCAACTAGGCTTATCGAGCACCTATGAACAGCTATCATACATCTCTTATGGCGAGGTTGGGTAAGTCTTCGACCTGCATCACCGAAGAGACCCCGACATCTGGGTGTCTCCCAGTTAAGAAAACCTCACCACGATCCTCTTTATCAAACGTAAAAGGCTTTGTGCAAAGAACGTAATCGCTATATCAATGACCACATGGACGTACATAAGCGGTATCCACAGAAGCGTACATAATGTGTATGTGCTCAATATATGTAGTAAACTGACACTAAAAGGCTGAATGCATATCCCAAAAAACTAACAAATAACACCTGCAAGTGTCTGTCAACTCTGATGTTTTTGGTTTAAAAAACCTGCATAAATTTGCAGCGACTGCTCCCACCAAAACTGAAATCTTTCAAGAAACATGTAGTTTTGCGAGTGTGGCTGAAAACACAGCCCCAAAGGTTGATATTTAATGTGGGAGAAGTACAAAGAACACTCTTCTTGATGTTCTTGGACCTGTGTGAAGAGAACTATGTGCGGAAGTACTCCAAAATGGCTCCAAAAGACACCCCAAAAATGCTTCAGAAATAGGCTTTGAAAGCAAAGAATGAAGCTTTGAGGGACCAAAACATGATCAAGGGAATGTCAACCTTAGTCTTTCCCCTTCTTCAGACAGCACAAGAGTGTAGCTTAGTGGCAAGAGATTGCCACGGTTAAGCGAGCTCCGGGGGGAATAGTACTGGGATGGGTGACCTCCCGGGAAGTACCGGGAACCTCTATATTCCTTGATCGTTGAGGTCCTCTCTCGTGCACAGCCAACGGCGCCAACGGTGACTCGGATGACAAGGTATGCCAAGGTCTATGCCTTGGTCGCCGCCTTAGTCGTAAGCCTTGGAGAAAGGGGGGTGCTAGTCATGGACCCTCTCAATGTCAAGGTCATTGACATTGACATGCCGCACCTCCGCTGAGTAGCAACCACGCTCCAATAAATGCAAGTTGTAGTGGCAATATACAAGCCGCTCCAACTACAATGTAGATAGCCTATTCCTCTTCTTTGTGTGGAAGAGGGGCCATGTACTCGAGTTCCTTTCATAGGGGCTGGGACTCCTTTCAGAGGGACTTGGTCTACAGTCATGTGAAAGTATGTGAATGGCTAAGTGTCACTGGATGATTAAAAAAAAAAAAGAGAAGACTCAAGAGGAATGAGTTATTAGTTAATAGTGATTATGAAGTCATGACTTACTAGCTCAGGCATACCAACACCATCTCTCTTCCACCATGTCACACGCATCAATTGCATGCTTATCAAGCATGCAATATCTCTACCAAAAAGTCCTTCCTTATTCTACAATAGAGTGAGTTGAATCTCTAGCTTCCCACGTAGCTCCACATTAGAAGCTCCATACAATCGATCTACATATTCATTCCAATCTTTCACAAGCCCATATCCAATGACTATTCTATAGATCTCCATAAAGGGTGTAGTAAATCTTTATAAAGCAAGTACTCATCTTGAATACTACAGTTTTTCCACTTGAGTCCCTCTTGAGTGTTTGTCAACACCTCATCCTCATTGGAAGCCTGTAACTCAAGATCCCGACTATTTATAGTTTTCCAAATAAGAGAACAAGTAGGATCATTCCTACATTTCCCACCAATGGACTTGAATAAGCCATTAGTGATTTTTGAGTAAAACTAAATTCATTTATCATCGGCATGTGACTAAGTGAGTCAACCACTACATTCAATTGTTGTTAGTGATTTTTGAGTAAAACTCAATTGATTTATCATTGGCATGTGACCAAGTGAGTAAGCCACTACATTGAATCGTCTTTCTCTATATCTTAATTCATAAGACTCAAGACACACATGTCACACACACTATAGTGCACAATGCACATGTCAACACACTTGTCAACAAACATCTTTGATGTGACATGTCATGCATGCATTCATATGATTGTTGACATTTAAAAATTATACTTTATAGTGTCACACAATAGTAAGTATATATACTTTACATACTAGACACATTAGTGACTACAGAGTACATTGCCTGCACATGGCAACCATAGTAGATTTAAATTGCGATTTTTTGCTCCAAAATAAAAACCTTTTAAATCTCTCCCTACGATTTAAATCCATCAAGGAATGATTTTTATTTTTTTCCCTCCAATTTTTAAAGTGATTTTGGTTGAACAAATTATTTTTAAGTTTTTGCCTTTGTGATTTTTGTTTTATGAATGTTATGTTCATTGCGCTGTCATAGATGGATGGGGTTCAAGTCTTTGGGCTGAAACTTGAGAGCCTATCACATTTTGTTTTATGACTTTTATGCTCATTGAGCTGTCATAGCTGGATGGGGCAAGTCTTTGGGCTGAAACTTGAGAGCCTATCAAATGAGGGTCTAGGGAGGTTGAAGCCTATAGGCAATCATTGTTGCGGCCTTCTTTCTCTACATGATACAATTTACAAAGAGAGAGAGTGGATTTTATATATTGCTTTTCGTTTAATATGATTCATGCAAATATGTATACACACATTATATATATACACACACACGTGTGTGTGTATGTGTATATATATGTGTGTGTAGGTATGTATATGTGTGTACTTTTGTGGAAAAAAATAAAAATCTTTTTGAGTGGATAAAAACCTCAATTTTTATTTTGGGTCTAGATGAATTAAACGATTTAAACGATTAAATCTCGATTTAAATCTTACGATTTAAATCTCTCGGTCGCACTATGATGGCAACAATCACAATTGACACTGCCACAGAGTGCACAGTGCACACACAAACAATGCATATATGAGCAGCCACAGTGCACACACACACACATAAAGGCTAATCTGGTTCATGAACCTAAAGCCTTGTAAGGTGCCTTTGGTTTGCACCTTAAACATTCGGTTCGATGCTACGTGGACGATTTTTTTTTCCCTTTTGAAACTTAGTCATCTCAAAAGTCACACCTAAAGCTGTCGGCTTTTCCTTTTCTCAAAAGTTGTCTGAGCCAACCAGAGAGAGAGAGAGAGAGAGAGAGAGAGAGAGAGAGAGAGAGAGAGAGAGAGAGAGAGAGAGAGAGAGAGAGAGAGAGAGAGAGAGAGAGAGAGAGAGAGAGAGAGAGAGAGAGAGAGAGAGAGAGAGAGAGAGAGAGAGAGTCATATTAACGTCTTCTGGAGGCCAAACTTGGCCTATGAGACAAAAACCATGTACAAGTGTAGTAACCCTGTGTAGAGAGAGAGAGAGAGAGAGAGAGAGAGAGAGAGAGAGAGAGAGAGAGAGAGAGAGAGAGAGAGAGAGAGAGAGAGAGAGAGAGAGAGAGAGAGAGAGAGAGAGAGAGAGAGAGAGAGAGAGAGAGAGAGAGAGAGAGAGAGAGAGAGACTTTTTAACGTCTATTAGAGGCCAAAATCGGCCTATGAGACAAAACATATACATCGGTATGATCCAATCCACTGTGATCCCAAAAGGAAAATAAAGTGT
>CM035422.1:54984672-54987172 GCA_020310875.1 Ceratopteris richardii
CATGCACACCTTGTAAAAAATATGTTTGACCATTCATTTTCAACCATTTCTTTTGCCCTTACACAATTGGATGCATTATCCATGCAAACTTGTACTAAATTTTCACTACCAACTTCAACAATGATCTCTTTCAAATGTTTGAAAATAAATTCATCAGATTTTTGATGACCTGATATATCAATAGATTTCAAAAATATGGTCCCATGAATAGAGGAAGCAAGAAAGTTGATAATAGGTCTACACCTAGTATGAGACCATCCATCAAAAACTCCACACTTTCTCTGCTTTTCTTTTATGATATTGAGATCATTTGCAATGACTTGCATCTCATCAATTCAATTCAGTTTTCCTCAATGCATAAAAGGAAGGGGAAGTAAAAGCAGGACAAGCATGTCCAATAGCTGCAACCGTTTCCTTGAATTAAGGGCTTCTCACTTTCCAAAAAGGTATATCTTCTGCATAAAAGAAGCGATGAAGAGCAATTTTGCCTTCTTTGCAAGCTTCCACATTCACAGTATTGGGGACTTTATCACAAGGTGATACACCATAGCTTGACAATCCCAAAATATGAGCTAGGATACGTGAAGGGCGTCCATCAAATTTATGTGAGCAATACTTGCACTGACAAGTAAATTGCTCTTTCCTCTAAGCCTTCGCTTGGATAACATGCTCCCACTTTCGGTTTTTGGTATGACCCATTACTTTAGGAAAAATATATCATGCTAAGAGTGATAAAAAATCAGCAATCAGAATGCTAAAGTACATGATTACATCATTGCAATTTGCATTTGTATCATGTGGCTGCACATACATGTGGTTGCTCATCTATGTGGCTGCATATGTATGTGGTTGCACTGCACACGTGGCTGCACATGTGGCTACTCGTGAATTGTGAATGGTAGCTGTACATAGTGCATAGTACATACCTACAGGCTGTGGCTGTTGGCTAGTAGCTACTCTCGACTCCCAATTCTCGACTCCCGACTCCCAACTCTCGAGTGTCTGATGGTAGCCTAGTCACTATAGTCATGATCAAACTTGAAGACAAGCATCAATTTTGAAGTTTGCGGGCATTGAAAAATTTACATGAAGCATACGTGGTCGTACGATTTCATTCTGACGTCAGTCGGACCCATATGTTTTCGTATGTAGAAAGTATTGTCCGTACGAGTACGAAATACTATGATGTCAACCGTGCGAGCAGACGTGCACAAATAGATCACAATTCGCTCTTCCACATAATGCACAATTCACCCTTACACACAGTGCACACAATGCATATGCGAGCAAGCGCACACACATAGACACATGAATGATGATACATATATTTAAGTACTTCGAATTTTTCAGTACATATGTATGTTCCATACATACCGTACCTAACATAATGGACAACCTTGCTTTCACATTGTTCTTTGCCCCAATAAAGGGTCTTTTCTTTTTCGTTAACTTGTTAAGTCATAGGTACAACTATTCGACCATATTATTTTGATGAAAAGCTATGATAGAAGTCAGATAAATCCCCTAAAAGATCAACAATTCTTCTAAGTTTCGTGGATTTGGCCACTCGAGAATGGCCCTTACTTTTTTTGGATCCATACATATGCCATTCTTTGAATAATATGTCCTAGATAAGGGACCTCAATCTTAAAAAATTCACATTTGGATTTTTTGCCATAGAGTGAATTTTCTTATAACACTCGAGAGATTTTCCTCAAATGTTCAAAGTGTTCTTCTTGTGTGGAGCTATATACTAAAATATCATCAAGAAAATCTACTACAAACCATTCAAGGTAGGGCTATGAAACGTGTTCATGAGTTCCATGAAAGTGGATGGGGCCCATAACTCACATGTCCTAGGACCGAAACCTTGCTCTAAAACCAAAGTTTTGCATAGGAGAACCTCTAGATGACCCTGGTGGCAGCACGCACTCACAAATTACACAGAGATGTGTTGGGCTCTTCCCTCTCTAGGTGACCAATAAGTAGGGAATGAGAAACTACCTCCATCAACCTTTCCATACCCACTTTCCTAATTAAAGGAATGGTGATCCATGCTAGGTTTTCCTAGCCACACACCTCTATTCTAAGGGGTCCACCTTAGCATAACGTAATGTAACATTGAGCATGTTGATGTGCAATATCACTTGATCAGAGAAGTGCTTGAGGATGGCGTGATCACGTTGATGAATGTAAGAGTTTTTAAGCTTAAAGGAGACTCTTTAGCCCTTTAAGTGGAAGATTGTTGGGGTAGAGGCCCCAAAGGCACTCTTTTTCTATGTACAAACCTTTTCGCTTGCACATTGTAGTATTCTTTATGAGCTTTCGAGATAGATTTTAAATGTATTTATGGTTGAAGTGACCATTTTAGACATTTTATTTGCCCTTGGGTCACGTAGACCTTTCAAAGGTGTCAACACCTCATGTCCAAGGGCATAAGGGGCCCCATTTTTGAATAAAACTTGTCCCAAGTTTTTTAGAAATTTTAAGCTTGGTATGT